>JAGSMP010000436.1:0-251783 GCA_029286625.1 Parnassius orleans | reverse complement strand
CTGCCCGCCGTTACCATGGTCGCCACCGTAGCCAGGAATAGCGGGGCCGCCGGGGACTGGGGCCGTCTCTTCGTAACTTTATTCATTCATGGGACATCACCTTGCCCGGCGGGAGACTTTCCTTCCACCCGCCACAGTGGTGACCCCGACGTGATATGAACACGCAACAACCTTCGGAAACTACAACTTCAAATCCTCGTCATCGTTCTCAAGTACCCCATTCATTCGCTCCCGAGCAAATATTCAGTCTTCACGTCCTGCAAGCCATCTAGCTTTACAAAGGTTCATCGCAGCACTATAATAATGCTTCCTGTTCCTTCAAGCTACTCTCTGCGCAGTGTTTGGCACGGCTCTGAACCCACTGCTCGCCTCTGCTTCACGACACTGCAGAGATTACTTGCCTCTTCTCGACTCACCGCAGACTACAAGGCAACCCTGGCACTTGCACATTCGTCGACATCAGACTGCACTATCGACCTCCGGTCTGAGCAGGGGTGATGTGGCGGGCGCTGTCGTCGCGCCACAAGCGGAAATACATCGAAGCTAAATCGCGCTATCAAAGTTCGAATTAAAAACAGTATATATACAAGCTCTGAACTACCACTCGGAGCGTTGGCCGCCCCGGGCCGATCACCTTGCCCGGCGGAGATCTCCCTTCCTTCCACCACAGAGGTATTTTAAGTCCACTGCTGAACATAGGTTGTTCCAAAATGTGCAAGCTGCCATGAATAATTTGAAAATTCGTTCGTACTATAGCGAGAACTGGTGGTTCGGTGAGGGCATAACTGATACCCTCGCACTGGTGGACCTGCTTCACATCACTAGTTTATTAAATGTGAATTTAGCATTTTAATGGATATTCCATCGCCAAAGCCTCGACAAGGCCTCTACTGAAAACAAACGCTGCCTTTGCAGCATTATGTTGAGTTGGAGACATATTTGATATCACATTTTTTGATTTTTATTATTAATTAATGATGCCTGTATGTACTTTTTCTTATCTGTTAATGCTTAAGCAGTTTAATGCCCAAATACTCAAACACTGCTCAATTTTAAGATGTCGTCAAGTCTCGTGCTGTCTCTATCACTTTAAGTCAAAGTGACTGTGGCACCACGACACTGCCACGCCATAAGACTGATGCGTGCATATTTTTGCCCCTTTGTGTTTGGGTACGTCTTTATTTTTAAATGTGTGTATCAACGCGAAGACTATACATTAAATGAAAATTCTTTAGCTTTCCTAGATGTTTTAGTCATCCGAAATCCTGATAACACTATTGGTCACACTGTGTATAGGAAAAAGACTTATACCAACTGATATTCAATTGGTGAATCGCACCATCATCCATCACAGTTAGCTACCGTGGGAAAATCTTTGTTTCAGAGAGCACGAGGGATCTGTGACAGAAAACATCTGGCCCCTGAGCTTCAGCGCGTCGAGCAAGTACCTACTGCAAGACAACAAGCTTCAGGTCCCGCGCCTACATCACAGTGACTGAGTGAAGCCGACCACAGTCGAGCGTGTGCCTGCTGTACTACCTATGTCAGAGGAGTCACAGATAAGGTTGGCCACATCTTGAAGTGAGCTTCCATTAAAACATACCTCGCCGCCGAAGAAGATTAGTCAATTTTACCATCCGTCAAGTGTCATATCCCCTACAAGATGCAGGAGTATACAAGCTGGATTGTGAATGTGGTCTCTTACATACGACGAACAAAAAGATCTATAAAACCCGCGTAAAATAACATATAGCTGACTTGAAGCACTGACGTATCGGGAAGTCTGCAGTTTGTGAACATGTTCAAGATCGTCCCATGATTAAATTAGATTTGATAGACCACAAATCCTCGCAAAAGAACACCGATTCCTACCAAGAATGATTCGCAAGGCTATTGAAATTAAAAAACATCCTAATTTCAATAGAGAAGATGGATGGTGCTGCCATCTGCTTGGGGTTCTATAATTAATAAAATTAAATCCAAACTCAAGTATACCACTGCTAGAGTTGAAGATACTGTAAGCTCGTTCTGTAAATCGAACCAAAAATTAATATTAAAAACTGAAGGAGCCGGACTAATTATGACATCGGGACGTCAAACACCTCAGTATCCCCTGTGACCATGGGTGCTGTAAAGCACCCGAAACTTGGGAATTAAAAGTTAAATTAAACGCGATATAATCCGTAAAAATTAGTTTCATTTAATGTGTGTATCAAATTAATAGTTCTTTATTTTTTATAAAACTTAATTGATAAACGAATTAACAGTCCACCTGATGGTAGAAGCAGAAGCTACTGCAGTCCTAAGCTACTTCAAGGAAAAAAGTAGAATGCGTTGTCATCTCTTATGACTAAGGTGGAATGCCACAGCCTGTTATTAATCCACTTTACCTCTTCAGACTGGAACACAGCAATGCAAGCACTGCTATTTGGCGACGAACATAGCTAGAAGAATACCACCCAGATCGACACCTCGGCAGAGAAGAGTCTTGCCCAGGGATTGAATATCGGTACCAATTTCGGTTCTGGTTCTTCATTTAGGTTCTTATAAAGGTTCTCTTTCGGTACGGTTCCAGTTCCGTATCGGTTCCGGTTTGGGTTCCGATGTACTGTTCTAAATACCGGTTCCGAGAACCTTTAATCGAATTTTTCCAAATCCGTAGATTGGTAAAAATTCCGTAGAACTCCGTAGATGCTGTTTCAAAATATCCGTTGATCTGCAGACTTCTAAAGAGGATCAAAATTTTTGTTTTGTCATAGAATAGATCAATTTTTTGGGAAAAATCTTTCTGTCACATTAAATTCTTGTTATAAGTTCAATTGTAGTATAACATTGAATCAATCTACACATTTAAGAAAAAAGTACCATAAAATATTGATTAAAATTAATTGTTTTCTTTTAATTAAATTATTTTTGATAAAAACAAATAAAATAATTAACACTAATATTTGTAGATAGTCATATTAAAAAGATACGTTACAAACTTGATGCTGGAAATGTTTCTAGCAATAATTAGACGAATGAAAACAACGGACCATCTTCACTAAAATTAACATAGATAATATTTTTCTGGCTTTGTTAGTTTATTTGATAAATTACGGTGTTTCAGACTTGGTAATTTATGTAACAATGAAAAACTATACAACTAACAATTTTGAGAAAATCGAAAAAAGATCGAGGAAAAGCGAAGACTTATTCGGCAGAATTTTTAGTGATTGTAAAACAATTGGGACAGTCTGGATTAGAAAATTTGAGACATAAGTGAAAATTCAATAATCTATAAAAATTGTAAGCGTTTATATTAATTGCCTATTTTCCAAGAAGTGTTCTAAATTGAAATAAACGTATTATTGCAAAATATCTAAGCTTATTAAAATTTGAAATCGATTAACCTCACAAAAATTGATATTTATTAGCAAAATGGTTTTAAATTAATACAGATAGCATAAAATTAACTATTTAATAAAGACAGCATAGAAGAAGAGAGAGAGAATGGCATTGTCGGCAAGTTTACACTCATGATAAAAAAATCTTGTTAATTTTAAAAATTTCGTAGATTTCAACCTCAAATTCCGTAGTTCCGAAGATGATGACAAAATTCCGTAGATCTACGGAAAAATCCGTGGAGTTGGCAACGCTGCGTTGATATGCAGAGAAGATCCACCAATACAAATGTGATGTTTAAACTTCCCTCTCCTCACACTCCGCCGCGCCTGTCGCGCCACCTGAACGCACCTCAAACAAGTTTGAACTCACTTTCGCTACTTGGAACCGGTAAAATAAAAGTTCTTAAAGGTTCCAATTTAAGTTCTGGTTCCTGTTCCGGTATAGGTACCGGAACCCCTAAACTACCTGTTCTACCGGTAGGAACCGTTTTCAATCCATCTACGTGGCAGAGACTCTTGCCACGTAGTTAAACCTCGCGCAAAAGGAAAATATAACTTACAATTATAATTAACAACAATACTCAGTGCGGCGATGATCACACTATTCGCCTTAGGGGCCTTCAAGAAACCAGCGTACTCTTTTTGAAAATATGGGCAACGCACCTGCAATTCCCTGGTGTTGCAGTTGTTCATAGACGGCGTTAGTCACTTATCATCAGGTGAGCTGCATGCTCGTTTGCCCCTTATCCTATAGAAAAAAACGCTAATCATCTAAATTTAAGATATATCATGTTGAGTAATTGTGTACGTTTTCTTTGCAGAGAAGTGATTTTTTAAGAAACATTAAGTGCTCAGTTTAGATTTTAGATCAAGAAAAAAATTAAGTGACTTTATTCAGTGAGGATTGTGTGCGATTGTCCAGACTGCGCGTCAGTATGATGAATGCAGTGACTGCCTTCAAAGAACCGCACTTGAAACAGAGAATGACCGTGGAAGAATTTTGTGTGGTAGAGCCACGCTGCAGGTATAATGGTTGGAACACGAATGGATCGGCTCGACCAGGGTAGGACCACGCTCTCACAGAACACCAGCGTAAAATAGCAGCCTAATGCTTATGTTTCCTGGTGAGTGCTGAGAATCGGAGACCCATTTTACTAGAAAACTGTCACTCAGAGGTGACAACACATCTGCATATTGATTCTTGATTGGGCATAAATGCAGATGTCTATGGGCCACAGCGTTCACTTACGATCAGGTGGACTGTGTGCTCGTCTGTCAACCTTAATCTGTAAAAAAACCACTCTTTCTCAGAATACCAACGTAGAATAACAACAAAAACTTGTATAATATATAAGGCCCTGTTTCCGATGAAGCTGCAAAAGCCAACTGGCTAACTGCGCTATCATCAAAGAATAGCATATCATCATTTAATAGGCATGCGCTGAGTAGGTACAGTGTGTCGCAGAGTTAATGACTATGTATGTTAGTTACTGATATGGGCACCCTTTTTAACTGAAACGAAGCATTCCATCGTAGCCCGCAAGGAAACAACTCATATTTTGATTCTAAATTGATGTGGTTTTTATGGGACACAGCCATATATCGTTCATTTGACACTCTTGCTGTTATAGAAAAAAAAAATATCACCTAATAACCTTTGCTTCTAGTCTAATTTTTCATTAATTCATTCATTTTCATTACATTAAAAGTCCACTTCCAAACATAGGCCTCCTCCATAAATTGCATTACGGGGGGGATTTTGGTCGTATTTGCCATCCTTGGCAGGTGAATTGGCAACCGCAGTGTTTTATTATTTTGAATTGTCATCAGGAGACGCTGCTGCCCATCCTCTATATCATTTCCCTCTGTCAACTCTTACGACACCCACAGGATGTTATGGGGTAGTGAATTCTCGCCCTCTACATGGCAGCTTCTAGTCATTGACCAGTCAATAATTACTTGGTTTACTGACTCCTCAGACTAATTCAGAATTCTACTATAAATGGTTCTACTTTGAAAAGCCTAGTTGCGGATTTAGAAAAATATAGCCTGTTCATATATTTTACCAGAAATTAGCTACGAAACTAAGTGTTCCGATTGACTCATTTTGACATACCCTAAAATGAGACTAATGATTGTTGCAATAATAAGAATTAAACAAAATCGCTAACGATATAAAGGGAATGATACTGGGATCACATAAACATCATTTTGTATTCAAAGACTATCCGCAATATAAAGCCAGCACACACGTCTGAAGTCTGAATGACTACAGATAATAAATTGGCGGCAATTTGCGATTCGTGCCGTGCTACAGCTACACAGTACAGTTAGCTACCTGGTAGGAAAGGGTACTAAAATATTTAGTATCGATAAATTATTTTATCGTTTTTTATCCATTACATTTAGTACATAGCTTTAAAGTTACTTATATGATGATAATATGCTTCTTATCTTTTATTATGACGGTTGTTGTTTTATAGAAAAGGTAACAATCAACCCACAGTCCACCTGAACGTAAGTGCTGTGATTCAAGGACACCCATACATCCTCGTTAAGAATCAAAATGCAAATGCATTTCCACCTCTAAGAACTTTAATGGAAGTCTGGTTATTGTCACTTGTGCAAAACATATCAGCACTATGCTTCCATTTTATGCTAGTATTGAGCGTGGTCCTTCCTGGTCAAGGCAACCTATTCGTTGTAACTTGCTGACTGATGAGTGGATGCTGCTGTTCAAGACATCTATCCATCCTCGAATAACGAACAAGGTTAAGTTTATCTTTACTCACCATACGAAAACAGCAGTATTAAGTTGCTATAAAATATAATCTCTGAGCCTGGTTCTTCCCAGTTATGTGACCCATTTGCTGCAATCATAATATAGCTGCATGGCGGCAGTAATTCTTAACGTGTGGAAGCTATGTAAGAAATAAAATATTTTGAAGAATGCTAAACGCAATGAGCATTAAGGCAGACTAAATGCTTAAACCCTCTCAAAAATGGTAGAAAGACTGCGTCTCGGTGTGATTGTAAACAGGCTGTATTTTTTATAAATCACACATATTTTTTATAGAATAAGGTGACAAACAAACACAGTCCACCTCACAGACAAGTGGATGCTGTGGCCCATAGACATCTACATCTAACCTCGATTAAGAATCAAATTGTGATGCGTGTCACCTCTGAGAACTGAAATGGAATGCCTGGTTTCCAGTAAAAGGTTCCGTTCTTTATACTCACAAACGAAACACAGCAGCATTGAACTGCTATTTTACGCTGGTAATCTGTGAAAGCGTGATCCTTCCGGTCGAGCCAACCATTCGTGCTGCAACGTTAATATAGCTGCAGCGTGGCTCTCGTGAAAACTACTTCTAATTAATGCGCTCAGAAGACCTTACGTTGTCGACACTTTGGTGCTTTGACGTCTTTGAACAGCCCATCACAATCGTTAACAAAGAGCCGGTGATTTGTATCTGAAAATGTTTTCTTGATTCCCTATAGAACAGCCGGATTATAGTGTCCTTGTGCTTAGAATTTATACTGTTTTCATTTGAACCGTTCAAATGAAAACAGTATAAATTTCAAAATATTGGAACATACGTTTGTCTGAGACGTCTGAGTGAATTGAATTATCGTAAATCGTCATCCCTTATAAGCTTTTAATTTGTTGGGTAATATTTCCTGGATGTCTCACAAAGAGTAACATCTTTTTTCTAACAAAGTATATTGACTTTGTTGGAAATATTGATATTTTATTTATTCGTTGGTAGTCATGAAAGAAATAATCAAAATCAATGCCGCTTCAAGCCTACTCTGCGACTCGCACATCTGAATCAATCGAATCTGATTCGATACAAGGTAATTCATACTCCTGAAAATTAAAATCTAACCTTGTTCAAATTGGAATTTTTTAATGGATATCTTTAGCTATTCTCCGCTAGATGGCGCGCGTCGTTGCAAGCAACAAGAATACATTTTTTCCTATTTCGATTAGATTTTCTTATTTATGAAACAAAATATTGAAGAAGTGAATATTAAATTAAAGATAATCTAACAAAAGTTAGTAAGAATAAGGGTAACTAACGAGCTCACAGTCCACCTGATTGTAAGTTGATGCTGTGGCCCATAGACGTCTACATCTATCCTCAATTAAGAATTAAAACGAATAAGCGTTGTCACCCCTGAAGACTAAGATGGAATGTCTCGTTTCTAGTAAAAAAGGGTCTCCAGTTGTCTACACTCACCATTCGAAACACAGCAGCATTAAGCTGCTATTTCACTATGATATTCTGTAAGAGCGTGGTCTGTCCCTGGTCGAGCCGACTCATTTGTGTTGCAGCCATTATTTAGCTGCGACGTGGCTTCACTACGATTGAATTTGCACCCTCATGTTGAACTTGTTTGCACAGTCCTCGATACTAACGAACAAACAATTACTATCGTGTTCACGAATGTGTCGGCATTGCTTTTATGTTGTGTTGAAAAAGCAATTTAATTATGATTTGTATCAGAGATAATATTTCTATGTAATTTTTATTTTCTGCAAATAGTTCTGAAAGTCTTTTTTAAAAAAAAAATGCACGATGTCAAAGATTAGTGAGTTGAACGTGTACGCGGAAAATATTTATCATTTTTACAACCTGAATTTAGCTGCAGCATGGCTCTGGCCACATCGAATTCGAAATAATTTCGGGAGTTATCCTTCCGGCCGTGGCTATGACTAATATTGGATTATATTTTTATTATTTTATACACACAAACGAGCTCATAGTAGTCCAGCTGATGGTAAGTGGCAACTGCAGCATGAACAACTACAAACAACTTCATACAAAGATGTAGCTTACATATGGAGGTGATGTTCCTCAGAGTTGATAACCATACTGGCTACTGCTTTCCAAGGAGCTCAATATCTCTCAATGAACTATGGTAAAGCTATGCCGCGGCGTGTCCTTGCGTGATAGGCTTCGTACTGAGGATATCCGCAGTAGAACCAGGAAACCGACAAAGCTCAACGGGTCCAAGATGAAGTGGCACTGAGCCGGCTCGATGGATGGACCAAAAACAGGTTTTCAGTGGCAGTCTCGTACCGATGAGAGAAATGTAGGGCTGCCTCCCACTAGAGTAGAGTGACGAGCTTATAAGAGATACAGGAAGTCAATGGTTGCAGGTGGTTCCTTAACGTACTTTGTGACATTCGGAGGAGTATGTTCATCAGGGACTTGTGATGGGCTGTATTGATGTTGATTACTTTCCACAACAGTACTGTTGTTGCTTAGTGGCTGAAATGCTTAGACTATTTATGGTTTACTGGGGCAGCCTTCATTTTCTACTGCTGAGTACAAGCCTCATTTTCAAACGATTTTAGGGTAAAATAAGCACCCATGATGCATTAATGCGCGTTAGCGGACTTCATAAGTCTTGGAAATATATATTTCAAGTCGTGTTTTTGGAGCTTGATATATTTGTATGTATAAATGTTATGAATTTTCTTTCGCGTTCTTCCAGGCTTCCAAAGAATCAGAAACTTTGCAGACGTATTAGAAACCGATGACGTAATACTTTCATGACTATGTCCTAGTATTCTTACTGATATCATGACAGATCATGACCAATGCGTGATGATAACTTTTTTAACTGAAATTTTATTATTTAATTTATGAAACATGCAGGTATCCTCGCGATGTTTTCCTTTACCGCCGAGGACGTTTAAGAACGTAACTTAAAAAAACTATTGGTAAATCCAATTGTGCCTGCCCTAAGCGCATTAAAAAATTAAGTATAATCATGTTATATGTAATTTTTAAAGTAGTATTATTATTATTAATTATATATTTGATCATTGAAAAAAGTGCAAATTATACCGTATGGTGTGCAACTCACGCAATGTTTACACAACAGAATATTTTTTCAAAATAAAAATGAAACAGTACACAGAATATTTTTTGATAAATTATATATTGATTAGAAATTTGTTGTAATTGTGTATTTGAAATAAAGGGTAACAAACGAGCACACCTGACGGTAAGTGGATGCTGTGGCCCATAGAACATCTGCTTCTTTTTAAAATTACGAATCAAAATGCAGGAGCGTTGTCACCTCTGAAGAATAGGATGGGATGCCTCGTATCCAGTAATAAACAAAACCGGCCAAGTGCGAGTCGAACTCGCGCATGAAGGGTTACAATACAATCGTAATACACGTTTCTAGTAGGGAGTCCTTTTAATTTTAATTTATTTTAATTTTTATTATTGTTATAGCAGCAGCAGAAATACACATTGTGAAAATTTCAACTGTCTACGTAGTACGTATCATGAGATACAGCAAGCTGACAGACAGACGGACGGACGGACGGAAGGATGGATGAACAGCAGGCTTTAATAGGATCCTGTTAGTTACCCTTTGGGTACGGAAATCTAAAAGGTCTTCGGTTCTCTACACGCGCCATACGAAACACAGTAGTATTAACCTCCTATTGTACTCTGGTATTCTGTGAGAACGTGGTACTTGCCTGTGGAACGTGTTGAGTCGACCCTCACGTGCTGCTACAACTATAATATAGTTGGAAATGTAAAGCTCTACCACGTTCATAAAAATAGAATTTCACACTGGATTGGTGAACAACTGATAAAATACGCAACTATTTAGGATGAATGTGAATCAAGGCAGAGTTTGCGTCAGTCTCTACAATGCAATTATGTCCTTCAAGAAACCATCTACCTTCGAAAAAGAAGCCGATAGGCGGATTCGGTTGAATTGGGCAATATTCAGGAAGCTTTATCAGGTCACCTATATATATACCGCAAATCCTGAAGACAAAAGTCTTCGATCAGTGCATCCTACCAGTACTTACATATGGTGCCAGAACATAAACACGATCTACGCAAGCCGGCTGACAGCAACTGGATGCGTGGAGCCGAGACCAGATAAGTGGCACGCCTTAGGAAGAGCCTATGTCCAGCAGTTGACTACCGCAGGCTGATAATGATGATGAAAAGTTTGAAATTATTTTTGAGAGTGAAAAAATCTTGTGATAAAATGTCCCAACTTTCAAAAAAGTATAAAAAGTAAAGCCGATATCAAAGAACTGAAAATTCTTATGTATACTATGTATTCGCATCGAATTCAGAATGTGAGGTTATTTATATTTTTCACTTCTTTGAAATCTGATTTACCGTTACCGTTACAGCCTATTAAGTCCACTGCTGAACACAGGCCTCCTCCATAGATTGCGTCATAGGGGATATTTGCCATAGTGCCACGCTTGGAAAGCGGGTAGCAACCACAGTTTTTCATGTTTAGGGTAGTGGTTATTCTTACACCACTACACTACACGGCAATTAAATCTGATTTTACTTTTTATTAAAAGTTATTTTTTGTGTGAAGTGGAATAAGGAATATTACAGTAAGGGTAGAATTTTCTTCTTTATATGCGACCACCGCTAAAGAACCTGTTAATTAAAAATAATCATCCTAGTCGATTCATAATTTATAAAATATTGCGGATTATACAAAATATAAGTGAAAACATGCAGCCAAATTGCAAATCTTCCTCCTTTGTCTAAAGTCTAACAAAAATCCAAGTTTACAATAAACCCTACTTTTTACAATAAACCTAAAATAAAGAAACGCTTATTTGAGATAGAATACGTATAATACAAAACTAATTATCATGACTCCGTTGACTCTATATTAAATGAATAGTCAGTCTAGCCTATTGTTCTATTGAGCATGTATCTAACTTGTGACACTTCATTAGTTACCGCCCAAGCGATCAAATTATAGTACCAGATACAATGAAAATATATTAATAGAATGCTATTTGTGTGGCATTTATGAGGTATTGACATTGATTCATTTAGTACCGTAGGATCTAAACATTCAACTACTGGGTGATACGTGGTAGAGCAACGCAGAAGCTATATTATTGTTGTAGCACGAATGGGTCGGTTCAACCGGGAGAGGACCACGCTCTCACAGAATACCAGCGTAAAATAGCAGCTTAATGCTGCTGTGTTTTTTATGCTTAGTGTTGAGAACGAAAGACCCTTTTTACTGGAAACGAGGTATTCGGTCCTAGTCTGGGGTTGACGACATCTACATTTAATTCTTAATCGAGGACAGATGTTAGAATTCTTTTGGGCTACAGCATCTACCTAATGTTTTTTTTTTTTATTGGACAGGGGCAAACAGCATGCAGCTCACCTGATGGTAGTGACTACCGCCGCCCATGAACAACTGCAACACCAGGGGAACCAGAGGAATTGCAGATGCGTTGCCGGCCTTTTAAAAGGTAGGCTCTTTTCTTGAAGGTCCCTAAGTCGTATCGGTCCGGAAAAATCGCTGGTGGTAAACTATTCCACAAGGAAGTTGTGCGAGGAAGAAAACATCTTCTAAATCGCACAGTGGTGGACCGCCAATCATCCAGATGGTATGGATGGTATCGGAAGTTCTGCCGTGTGAAATTTGGCGGCTGGGATTAATACGAACAATTCCTCAGAGCACTCCCCGTGGTAAATGCGAAAGAAAATGCAAAGAGATGCAACATCTCTTCGCAGCGCCAATGAATCGAGCCGATCGGAAAGGACTCGGTCGTCGACGATTCGAGCCGCTCTGCGCTGGATGCGGTCAAGTGGAAGGAGCTGGCACTGGGGAGCCCCAGCCCAGAGATGGGAACAGTATTCCATGTGAGGCCGAACCTGCGCCTCGTAAAGTTGCAGGCGTTGTGCCGGCATGAAATACTGTCCCGCTCTGCAAACGCCAAGCTTTTAGAGGCTAATTTGGCCTTCTCTTCCAAGTGACCGCGAAACTGCACGCCACTCGAATGTCGACGCCGAGTTCCGATACTGGCTGCGGCAACAAAGTGCCTTGAAACTGAGGAGATACGACAAAGGGTTCTTTGGCGGTAAACGCGCAAACTTGTGTCTTCTGAGTTAAACTGGACTAGATTTAGTCGCCCCAATCCGAGACTTTGTTCAGCAAAGACTCGACTTCAGACTTAAGTTTGTTCCGGTACTCGGCGACGTTTTCCGAGAAATATTCCACGGCCGTATGAGCATCACCAGTGCTATCATCCGCATAGCAATGAATGCTACCGGTTTGCAACATATCATTGATATGCAGAAGAAACAGCGTTGGTGATAGCACCAGCTTAGGAAACCAGCGTTAATCGAACTGTGGTCGGACATGCACCGTCTACAACGACCTTGATGCTCCGATCTGCAAGAAGCTGGTGATCCAATTGCACAATTTCTCAGGAAGCCCATAGGAGGGAGCTTCGAAAGAAGCGCTTTGTGCAAACCCGATCGAAAGCCTTCTGCATCAAAACTAACGGCCAATGCCTCCCCTTGGACTCTGCCTCCGCCCATCTATGAGTCAGGTAGACCAGAAGATCACCAGCTGACCGACCCCGACGAAAACCGTATTGGCGGTCACTAATCAGCTGGTGATCCTCAAATACCATGAGCTGGCAGTTTATAATGGACTCCATTTTTTTGGAGAACAAGGGGTGATGGCTATAGCCTGTAGTTGGACAGGTCTGAGCGGTCGCCTTTTTAGGGATCAGTTGGACAAGCTGTCTTCCATGATTTCGGGACTACGCCTAGGGAGTAGGGTACCGGAAAGACGCGTTGAACCGGTGCCAACTCGGAGCACACGTCCTCAGCACAATTGGTGGAATTCCATCAGGCCCACTCGACTTGTGAATGTCCAGGGAGAAGAGTGCTTTGCGAACCGAGCGCTGTGAGAACCGCATCCGGCATGGAGCACCACACACCGCGGGATGGTCGGCGGTGTGTTCCCGTCATCAAGAGTCGAGTTGGACGCAAAAGTGAGCCTAAAGGGTCGGCTTTTCTTTTGCGGCGTGGGCCAGTGAGTCGTCCTCCTGTGCAGAGATGGTAGTGATGGCTTACAGAAATTCCTTTGGACAGCCTTGGCGAGACCAGAATGCACGGGTTCCCGAAGGAAGGCGAACTAGTTTCTCGCCAATTCTGCCTATGTGCTCAGACTTTGCCTTGGCAATAACACTTTTGAAGGACCTGGAGGCGAAGTTATACTTCTTTTAAGCATGCTGGTGTTTACATCCCAGGCCATGAAGCCTCAGCCCAGGCCTGATAGCACTCTGCTTACTGCGTAATGCAGTCTTACAGGAGCGCCAAACCAAGGCCGATCTGCCTCCGATGGGTACACAGATGATGGAATAAATAGTTCCATTCCTGTAGTACCACATCAGTGACAGAAGCAACAGCTGGGATCATCCGGCGAGAAGCAACCCGCCCCATGGGTGGGATGCAAAGAAAGACCGCATTCCGTCCCAATCCGCCGACCTTAATGCCAAACACGGCGGCAACCTGCAAAACGCAACCGCGAGGGCGTGAGTGGCACCACCTCCGGATCAGACAATGGTCCGAAGAGCCGAGAGGGGCATCGACGGAAACCTGATATCCGTCCGGATGAGAGGTCAGCAGAAGGTCCAACAGGGAAGGTGTGATCCTTCACATCTGGAATCCGCGTAGGCGAAGTAACCAGCTGTCAGACCATATGCCAAGGCAAAGTCATAAACAGATCTCCCCGCATGATCGGTTAAGTGAACCGAGCCATTCGGCGTGGTGGGCGTTAAAATCGCCAAGGACCACGATCTCTGCGGATGGGACCTGTTGTGCAGAATCTGTAGCCATTTGGACGTGGTCGATGAGTCGGTCTGTTTCGGCATTACCGCTATGGGACCTATAAGGCACCCGTAGACGCGCGGATGGTCGTCGCTATCTACGTAGCAAAGGATGGACAGGTCCGTACCTTCAGACTGCCGAGGCGTCGAGAACAGATGTCCTCTGACGTATACGCAAACTCCAGCCCGAGGCACAAAGGTGTTCCAATTTGTACCCCGGGTAGGAGATACAGTATCAGCCGGAGAGGACACCTGCGTCTCGGTCAGAAAAACAAGGCCAGCTTCGCCGTCTCGAGATGGTATGGACGGCGTTTAGGTTCGAGTGAAGTCCTGATGTTGCAGAAATCCACGGATAGCGTGGCAGGGGTCGCTTGGTCTTGTTGCTCAGTTTGCCCCGAGCAGTTATTGTTTAAGCGGAATTTTGCCCCAGAATACGCAGGGCAGCCTGAGCACCCACGCTCAGGTGGAGTAGCATGGTCGTGGATGCTCAGCGAGGGATTCTCCAGGGTGCTGGTACCCTCCTGGGGTAGTCTGAATTTAATTCCGCTACCATGTTGATGGGGAAATTGGGCCTCAGTCACCTGCACTCACCAGACGAAACGCAAAAACAGGCTTCCACTTCACGCGGTATTCTGTGAGGTCGTGGTACCAACCAGCTCGAGCCGGCCCATACGTGCAACAGCAAAAGCTGCTGCGTGGCTCTACCACCGTTAAACACAACACCACAACACACACGTTTTTATCCACCAATCGACTGCCATATTTGCTAGTCGTAAGCTCGACTGCTGGTCTTGTGTTCAAATGTGAATCCTAGGTTGGTAAATCAGTTATTGGGTTTTTCTGTCAACAAATTCCAACTAGCAGCGGAATCAGGAAGTTGGTGGTGTTTTACCCACTTTCTGAAAACACTTAAAGCCTAGGATTGCCTATGATTGTTCCAACGGACGATAAGGTGAGAAATAGAGATACTCGTGCCATAATCCTGTTCCGCGCAGATTGCTTGTCTCCTTGAGATTGATATAAGTTCTGTAGTAATAGCATACTATAGCATTGGTCTTCTGTACTTTAAGAATGCAGGGCCTTGTAGTAGCGGCATAAGAGAGTAAAATGAAATTAAATAAAACGAAGTGAAATTTCCATTGACAAATGTCATTTTTCTTCAAACCTACTACCGCTTCGAAATGACTTCCTCTGACCGAGAATTTCTTCGGCGAAGGTAACTCCACAGTTATCTTGTTTTGCCTTTGGGTTCCGTACAAAGCGTAACCAACGGGACCCTTTTACTAACCTCAACTGTCCGTCTGTCCATCCGTCCGTCCGTCTGTCTGTAAGCAGGCTGTATCTCATGATCAGTAATACGTAGACAGTTGAAATTTACAGAATGTGTATTTCTGTTGCCGCTATAACAACAAATATTAAAAATAAAAATAAAAATAAATTAAAACTTAAAAGGGGCTCTCTTACTAGAAACGTGTATTACGATGGTACGGAACGCTTCATAGCGTTGGCCGGTTATTTAATAATATTACAATAGCATGGTACTTATTTACAGAATAGAAAAGAATAACAGACCCATCGGTAACTGAAGAATAACTGGATTCAGATAAGGAACCTTAAAAATTTGAAGCTCATCAGTCCATGGCGAAACTAAACAGACCATTCCCCATAAGCAGCACCCGTTCACACGTATGACGTGTGTACCAGCCATCGTTCTCCTCGACCATACAAAAGGTGTGTGAAAGTGGACAACCCTCACACACGGCGCCGCCGCAAGCAGAACCTTTCTACCGATCCAGAATGCCCATGACCCGTCACAAGACGCCGCCGCAAGCAGAGAACTTCCACCAATCCAGAATGCACTACTTCATATCGTCTCCTGTGTCGTAAGAGACGACAGGGGGGAACTAAATCAGGAGATGGGCAGCAGCAACTTCGTGATGACATCGATTATAAAATAAATAACAGCAGTCACCTACTCGCCCCCCAAGCGTAGCCTTGTGAAGGACTGTGTTCAGCATTGGACATTTGATAGGTTGTCATGATGATGATTAAAATGAACTTTAAGAATATCAATATCATGGTGGTCATCTGGTGGTAGGGCTTCTTTTATCTTGGGTGCGTCTGGATACCACACTCACCTGTTTCTGCCAAATAACAGTACTTGCAATGCTTTGTTCCTGTCTGAAGGGTATAAGAGCCCGTATAATTAAAGGTTTTGAGGCATTCCATCTTAGTCATCAGGTGACAACGCTTCTATAGCCTTCTTTATTTAAAGTTGACAGCAAAGTCCATGGGCTACAGTAGCTAATTACATCATTAAAAAAACATAGCACCATAATGCTAAGTGTTTCTATGATGAAAGACGAGATTCGCAGACCTCTTTTTTTTTCTTTCCTTTCTTACTGATAACGAATATTCCATCTTAGAAATGCAACTTAAATGTGGTGTCTATGCCACAGTATTCATAGAAGACCATGTCTATCAAGAACCACGCTGCAGCTATGTTCTGTTGGTAACAAATAAGTTTGTGAAACCGTAGAAGACCATGCTCTAACAGAACACCAGCGTAAAAAGCAGCTTAATGCTGTTGTGTTTCATGGTGAGTGTAGAACCGGAGAACCATTTTACTGGAAACAGGCATTCCATCTTAGTCCCACGACTGATTACGTATCTGCATTTTGATTCGCAAACGATAGATGTATATGGGCCACAGCAACGACTTACCATCAGGAGGACTGTGTGCTCGCTTGTCACCCATTCTATAAAAAAATGAACACAGCACTATTAAACTGCTATTTCACGCTGGTATTTTGTAAGCGTGTCTTACCAGTTGAACTGAACTATTCGTGCTACAACCATAATATAGCTGCGCGTGGCTCTACCACGTACGTGCGTACTGTTGTGCTGCTGTGTTTCGTATGGTGAGTCTCTACACTCACCATACGAGCGCAACAACCTCTTCACTACGTTGGTATTCTGTGAGGCGTGGTCCTTTCCGGTCGAGCCGACCCATTCGTGCTACAACTATTCAATTAATATAGCTGCAGCATGACTCTACCATGTTTAAATGGTGGATGTAGAATCTTATTACTGGAAATGAGCCATTTCTTCTTGTCATCAAGGCTGAAAATGCAACTGCATTTTGGTTCTAAATGAAGATATATCCAGAGTCTATGCTACAGCATCCACTTACCTCCAGGTGGACTGTGTGCTCGTTTGTCACCCAAATTTTATAAGAAAACAAAAAAAAAAACATAGTAATATTAATGTTTTATGGATTTTACTGTTACAATTGTACCCCGGTTCACAAGGGTTCCCTGCTACAGTAGAGCAAGCACTTCACACTTCCGACGACGATTGCTGTCTTTGTTCTTTTTAACCCACTTCCAAAAGGAGGAGGTACTCAATTCGACTGTATGTTTTTTATGTGTGTTACGTCATTACTTTTTTTCTAGGTGAACCGATTTTGATGATTATTTTTTAATTTAAAAGCTGGTGCTTCACTTGTGATCTTGGTCATTAATTTTTGAGTTATCCTTAATAATTTATATTGAAGTCGGTTGTACAAAATTTTTAATTTTACCAATTTTGTTACCTCGTTTAAATAATGATTCTTTCTCACTCTTAAGTTAAGAGGTTACCCTATAACTATTTTATGTTTACGATTTAACAGTAGTTCTTTGTTAAAAAAGCTTTCAACAAAAAGTAAAAGTCATGTTACTGTGCGTGATATATTTAATTAATAAATAAAAAACAAAAAGCTGGATAAATAAAATAAAATAATTCTTATTTAGTCGGATAAGCCTAAAAATAAAGCACACAAAATAACTTTTTACTCGACTGCGTAGGGTAATGTGTTTATCAGCTGTATAGACCTAGAGACCAAACGCGAGGGTCGATTTTGATGGCTCTTACATCAATTAAATTGTCTTAATCTTGTGTGTGTCACAAAAGACATGACAGTAATCAAAATTCAATATGGCGACAGCCAGACGCCATATTGCTTAAAAAAATTAAAGTCGACGAACTATGCCAGGTGGGGTATCATTGATTAGGTCTTTGAAAATCCTATTTAGGTTTCTGTAGTCATTTTTCATTTTCAATGACATTTAGGATCTATAACGATGTGAAGTTGGTTAGGGACCATTCTCGCTTAAATTTTCAAAACTTAAAATAAAGCAGTTATAAAGTTCTTTTACAATCGCTTAATGGGCATAACTAGTAATATTTTTACGAAGTCAGGTTTTTTTTAAACAGTATTAACCTTGCTTGTTTGTAAGATTACCTTAACAAAGCACATATGCGATCCAAAGTCAATAAAATTTCAAACAGTATCGGTATATAGCCTGTTTCAATATCCTGATTTATTTAGCGACTCGTTGTCAAAGGGCACAAAGTCGATACACGCGTCTACTTCGCAAACATTTGTTCGTTAGTGTTGATTCTGTTCGTACTATTATACGGGTTCCCTCGGTAGGGTTTTTAAAAAGACTTTTAAATGAGCTGCACAAATAAACGTTTAATTACGAAATATGAACTAGAATTATGAACTAGAATTACGAACTGGCAGACACGAAAAGAGATGGTAACGATTCGGCGTTTGAGATAGGACTGGCGCTCCCGAGGACGCTGGGCAGTAGTGTCATAATGCTGACACCGCGGTTTTGATGAGACACCCTAATCACTTTAAGATGATTATTAAGCATTTTACTTAACATTGACAATCTATAACAGCCCCCGATTTAGTGTAAACTACACCTTTTTCTTAAGTGAAGTTTACCTATTTTTAAAAGTAAATGAATTATATTCTAGCCAATTCTAAGAGAGGGTCCCGTATTGATATTTGAAGTGCTAATTTCATCTAATTCGTGGTTATCATTTTCAGGAGTATTATTTTCTTTGATTTCCTTAGTCTTTTGTGTATGCCAGTTTTATACAACTTATAGGTAATAAACAATACGATAAAGATTACAGTTACAATCATAATGCTAGAATAATACCTTTGATACAGAACAATATGTGGTTTTTCAATAATATTATTAAGACTTTTCAGAATTTCAGGATTATCATAAGCTAACGAATCTAAATTTACATTCTTAAGGTTAACAACAGGTAAGTTTGATACAATATTATTATATGCTATTACATTACAACAAGAGTCGTTTAAAATATTAAAATTAGAGACAATAGTTTTCATTTGGATTTCACGGTTTTCACGAGGTATTAAACGAGTATCTTTACAATGGGCGATACATTCAGCAGGTAAGTGTAGTAAACCATTTCCATTAATTTCTAATTCGTTAGATTGAGAGTTATTACATTCAATGCTTATTTTAGTTTTTTCAGATATTACAAATAACCATCTATTATGGCGTAGTGGCTGCCAAATGCTGACGTGGCCGTGAATGAATTTAGTTTTACAAATCAGCGGTATCGAGGTAAGTACCTTTGTAATAATTTCCGTTTCACAGGAAGGTGTAGAGGAGGAGTACAATATTGATGTTTCACAAAGGTAATGATTATTATTAATTATTCTACAGTAATCTAGCTTATCTAATTTACAATACATTGACTTATCTTTACTTATACCTATGTACTTAGAAGATGGGATGATGGTCGAATACGACCTTGGATTATTTTATCATGAGGGACCAGAGGGTAAGTTATGATATACATTTAATTGTAAAGGATTAATTAGAGAATTTTACTATAAACACTACTTTTTCTTTATTGAAGTAACTAGATATTTCAGATATATTCAAAATAGTATGAATGTTATCAAGATTTAAAGGAACCGGAAGTTGTTTGGATTCAGGTAAGAATCTGTAATTATCTACCAGTTCGGTGTAGAGTTCTTTGGGTGTTAAGATAGTGGGATATAGGATGTTAGACTTACTAAACATGATAGAGTTAATTATGTCTTCAACCTTGAAAGATAAGGCTAGTAGGCTATTTTCTATCATAGACGTTAATTCTAGCATGCGAGACCTAATACCTAATTCTCTTGAGACGTATGTCATATTTAGAATATCTTGAGATATCGCGTCAATTGCATTTTTCAGGTGTTTTTCATTTTCTTTGATTGTGGATAGAGTTTCATTAACCGATTTAAGTAAAGAGGTGGTGACCAATATATTTTCCTTCATTAAAAGGGCTAGATTCTTTTGGTCTGTTTCTACCTCATTAATGGCATTGTCATATCGAATGGCATCGTCTTCATCCATAGTGCCAAATAGTTTTTAGATAGAGTGCCTACAAAAACCTAGAAGTGCAGATCTTCTCGACTGGCGAGATGTAAGGTGAAAAATAGCTTCGTTATCGTGAGCTATATCATTGAAACGTATTTAATGGTTCAAAAGATTTGTACATTCTAAATAATCGAAAATTTTATCATTATCACATACTTGTTTAGATTTATCAAGAATTTGACGGAGGTTTATAATATGTGGGTTAATAAAATATCATATGGGATAACTATACTAAGGTGACTATCAACTAAACTTAAGGAACCTATAGGGTCGAAGTAGATGCCAGAACTAGAAGGAAGTGACTTGATAAAGTGGTGTGGTGTGCATTATTCAATGTAATATTAATCTAATTGTTACTGCGATACAAGATCTCTGACTTCCGCTGGTTTCATTTCATCGAAGTGGTGCGTCACGTGACGTCTATTAAAGTGTGGCTGTATTATTATTATTTTACTTTTATAATTTTATATGGCCCTTTCAAACAGGTGATAAGGCCTTTTGAGTCTCAGATGATTTTTAAGGTAGACGTAGTCACCATCCTTGTATCGTGGTAATGATCTGGTGTGAGAATCATAATAGGATTTAGAAGATTCTTTGGATTTTAGTATGTTTTCTAGAGCTTGTTCTCTAGTATATTTGAGTTTATGTTGTAACATTCTTATGTAGTCCGAGTATGTTGCGCTAGGTTCGTTTTCGTATATAGAGTTGGGAATAAAAGGTTTGTGACCGAAGACTAGTTCGTAAGGTGAATTTCGTAGTAGAATGCGTTGTTGTGTTATATGTTAGCATAGCTGTATATACATAGGTAGGCCAGTTATCTTGGTTTTGATTAACAAATGATTTTAAATATTCCTTGAGAGTTGAATGACTTCGTTCAAGGGCTCCTGTGTCTGAGGATGATAAGGCGATGACCAAAGTTGTTTAATCTTGAGAAACCGACACGTTGTTTTGAATAAGTCGGATGTGAAGTTGGTACCTTGATCGGTAAGAATAGACTTAGGAATTCCAAAGAGAAATAAAGTGGATAAGACAGTCACAAGATTCTTCAGCAGTTGTACTGCGTATAGGATAAACAGTTGAATATTTCGTTAGGTCATCTTGTAAGGTTAGAATATATTTGAGTTTGGCGGTGCCGATTCAGGTAAGTCCTACTATATCTAGTGCTACCCTTTGAAATGGTGATGTGGATGTAGTTGTGATTTCCATAGGGGCTTTGTTTAATTTTCTTAGTGCTTTATTTTCTTGACAAAGTTTACATTTCTTGACATAGTCGTCTATGTCGCTTCATCTGCTAAAATTGTTCTCGAATTCTGTTATACATCCGTACACATCCCAAATGTCCAGATGCAGGGATATCGTGGTTTTCACGCAATATTTTAGGTCTTTCACTAAGGTAGGATATATTATTTTATTTAGGTAAATATAATTTGAATTTTTGTATTATTAAAAATGAGTAAGAATATTGTAAATTTTAGTATATGAATGATGATCAAATGGATTTCTGAAGTCGGAAATGGCAATCTCAGTTGTTTGTTCTGATTTCAAGATTTCGTCTCTTACTTGTTTGAGAGTATCGAAAATAGCAGGATAGGATGATTCATCAAAATGATGAACTTTATTGAGGTAAACCGTCTTATTTTCGTAATTAGTTTTTGAAATCGGTGTAATTCTTTTCAGAGCTATAAATTTCATCAACGTTTTCGGAGAAGGGATTATATCAGAAATATAGGGATTGGATTCGTCTAAGTCTATAGATGTAGGAATTAATATGATTTTGCAATGTGTTTTCAAAGGGTTTCGTTATGTTCCTTTAGGATTGTATTGCTTCCTTTATTCGGATTTGTTTTCAGAAATTGCGAGTAGTTGTCGTTGTTTAGATTTGGTTTCTGGCGAAGGGATCTGGAGTGAGTCAAAGTCAAGGTTGAGGTCTGCGCTGTCAGGACTGAGGTCAAGATAAGGTAAGTTGGGTTCTAGGTCAAGCAGTTCTGGAGATAATGTCGGTTGTGCAGGATTCGGTGGATTAGTAGGTATAGTATTAGAATCAGTGTTAAGATCCTGGTTGAGCAGGTCTTCGTTTTCAAGGAGAATGGAATAGGAGAAGGTAAGTCTAACAGAGGGTCTTGTGAGATTTTCAAGTTCAGTCGATGTTTTGTTGGGAGAGTCAGGAATTGTAGAAGGTTCATCTTGAATAGGGTTAACTGGAAATCGAGACAGAGCATCTGCATTCGTATTTATTTTCCTTTCTTATGTATGATTTCATAGTCGAATTCTTCTAATTTGAGTTGCCAGCGAATTAGTCTGGATCCAGGGTCTTTACAGTTGAAAAGCCATTGTAAGGGCTTGTGGTCTGTAACTATTGTGAATCGATTCCCATAAAGGTAGGGACGAAAGGCTTTAGTTCCAAAGACGATAGCTAAGCATTCTTTCTCAGTAACACTGTAGTTACATTCAGCTTTATTAAGGGTTCGTGACGCATATGCAATTGGACGGTCTTTTCCTATAGGACCTTGTGATAGAATAGCAGAAACAGCGAAGTTTGAGGCGTCACAAGTGAGGATGAAGGGTTTGGTAAAATCAGGGTAAGCAAGGACAGGTGACGTTACTAGTTTTTTCTGTAACGTTTCGAAAGCAAGTTGCTGTTCGTTTTTCCAATTAAAAGGTGTATCCTTTTTCAGGAGAGAAGTTAGTGGTTTCGCTAGTTTGGAAAAGTCTGGAATAAAGCGTCTATAGTAGGAGGTGAGTCCGAGAAAAGATTTAATGTCTTTGGGACATTTTGGTACGGGAAATTCCGTGATGGCTACGATCTTTTTTGGATCTGCTTGTACACCGTCTTTGTTAATGACGTGACCAAGATAAGCGACCTCTTTGCACAGAAATTCACACTTATCTGGTTGGAGTTTAAGGTTATAATCTCTGAGTCTATTGAACACACAGGATAAATTTTGGATGTGACTTGGAAGGTCAGGTGAGTACACGACGATATCGTCTAAGTATACGAAGCAGCGTGAGCCTTGTAGTCCACATAGGCATGTATTCATGAGTTTCTGAAAAGTTGACGGGGCATTTTTTAGCCCAAACGGCATTCTCGTGAATGGAAATGCCCTTGGGTACGGAGAAAGCAGTTTTAGGGCGTCTTGCTCAGATACTGGAATTTGATGGAAGCCTGAGGCTAAATCTAAAGTTGTGAAATATTGACTTTTCCCCAATTGATCTAAAATTTCTGTAATTTGTGGGATAGGATAAGTTTCTCCGATGGTAATGTCGTTGAGTTTTCTGTAATCTATAACGACTCTCCATTTTCGCTTTCCTGAAGCATCTAATTTTTTAGGCACGACCCAAATGGGTGATGACCAGGGTGAATTTGAAGGTATCACTATTTTTTGTTCCAACATCTTATTTAATTGATTTTCTACTTCCTTTTTGTGGCATTCAGGGAATCTATAGGATTTGGTTTGAATAGGAATGTCTGTGGTCGTTCTTATTTTATGTTCAGTGGCTTTAGTATAGGTAAGTTGTTCGTCTGGAAGGTGGAAGATGTCGGAGAAGTCTTTAAATTTGTAGTAAGGCATTGGATTCCTCTTCATTGAGGTGAGATATTCTAAGTTGTTCGAGGACCTTTTTAGTTCGCGTAGTAGCGTTAGGTTGAGGCTTTGGTTCATCGTAATTAGGATAATTTTGACTATTTAAAGGTTCTATCGCTAGGTTAAGGTTAGATTGAACGACAGGATTTTCGGAAATGTTTACAACTGTAATGTTGACACGATTATTATCTTTACTTTAACAATGCAATTTGCGATTAGTAACGAGGCAGAGATGTGTTGGTCTAGTATAACACCTTCTTTTATATTAGGATTATTTACAGTGCACTCAATAACGGTTTCCGAACGAGGCGGGATATTGTATAAAGGTTCAGTGAATTTTAATTTAATACAGTTCTCGTCTGTTTGCAGCACTCCTTGGTGATAGTCTATTGACAACCTAGGTTCTTTAACAGATCGGTACCTATAATACCGTCATAACTGAGGCTAATATTTTTTCAACGTGGAATTTGTGACTGTAAGGTTTGTTAGATTTTGAAATATTTGTAGTTTAAAACTCCCTAATGTTGAGGTTGTTTCACTTCCAGGGTCGATTCCTTTAGGAGTATTATTTCATCACTTAATTCCGGGATAGTGGTCATGGAATCTAATTTTAGGAGGCTTACGCAAAACCAGTGTCAACTAGGAAGGACAGAGGTCTGTCGGCTACTGAAGTTTGGATAATGACATAAGGTGTACTTTTTCAGTATTCTTATTAATTTTATATAATTTCATATTATTTTATTTTTCAGGTTTTGTAAGGAGTTGGGAGAAGAATTGTCTGGATTTGGAACTGGGATGGAAGCAGTGGATTTAGAAGATTTAGTATAAGATTTTGCGATAGAGTGGATTTGGTAGATTTAGTAATTAGATCTGTGGATTTAGTAGATTTGGTATGTGCAGAAGAGGATTCAGTGGGTTTTTAATTGATTTAGGAGATTCAGTGGAAACAGTGGATTTAGTAATTGATTTAGGAGATTCAGTGGAAACAGTGGATTTAGTAATTGATTTAGAGATTCAGTGGAAACAGTGGACTTAGTAATTGATTTAGGAATTCGGTGAAACAGTGGATTTAGTAATTGATTTAGGAGATTCAGTGGAAACAGTGGATTTAGTAATTGATTTAGAGATTCGGTGAAACAGTGGGTTTGGTAAGTTTAGTAGTAATAGGCATCGTCTTTGAAATAGTAGGAATAATTTCCCGTGCGACGCATATCGCGAAATTTTACTCGTTTAATCGTTGCGATCAACTTCGTCGACGCCCTCTTCGTTATCTAGGTTTACGTTAAGGACCCTGCGCGTTGGGTTTGAATTAGGATTTTGGGCAAGGTTTGGTTGGCGACCGTAGAAGTTGGAAGCAGAGGGCTGATTTCTGCTATTGTTATATTGTCTTTTGCGACAATTTTCAATACTGTGTCCTATATTTTTACAATAACGACAGATCATGTCGTTGGTATTGATGGGTTTGGAATAGTCAGGACGATAATTGCGCGAAATTGGTTGAGATTCGCGGCGAAAGTTTGTATTTTTTGGTTTATCATTGTAAAAGTTCACGTTCGGGTTTGACCTTCTTTGTATGCTGGAAATAATTTTTTCTTCTTCTACCGCGAAACTTACAGCAGAGTTCAGTGAGTCAGGGTTACGACATCTGACTACTTGTGAGATGCGAGGATTGAGTCCTGTTATAAAAGTGTGGAGAGAGAGATCCTGTATGGCAGCGACACGTCCTGCTAGTTCTGTTTTTCTTTTGGTTGGTATAGAAATATTTATTTCCGTTAGTAATTTCGCTAGGCACGTTTCAATTTTTAGTGCAAACTGATTAACTGTCTCGGTCGGGCTCTGTTTACAGTCTTGGAGCTCCGTGAGTAGGTGAGCATAATGTTTCCTCTCACCAAATTGTTGTTTAATGAAATCAATGAACTGTTCGAAAGAATCGAAGTCTTTAGTTAGTAGAAGTTGTAGTATACACGTGCTCTCGGCTTTGTCAACTAATTGACTTAGTATAAATTTGAACAGAATGGGTTTTTGCGATTTTGTAGCAATTTCGAAAGCGCTTTGACAGTTAGTAATGAACGGATTTAATTTTTCTCGCGATCCGTCGAAGGGTTTGATGAACTTAAAAAGAATACTGAGTTCGATTTTTTCGTCGATTTCTAATTTGGGGCCTTTAGAGCCGCTAGCGCCATCTTCAGATTTAGAAGTCATGGTTTAGTAACACAGAAAACAAAACAACAAAACAAAAACAACAAAACAAAAAAAAACAAAAAAAAAGAATAAGAGTGATATACAAAAGGTCAGGTCCTCCTTATGCTAGCTTACTTATACACTATAGACGTTTGTAGGTGAGTCGCCGCAGCGCGTAGTCAAAACAAAGTCGAGCGCGAGTCTTATCAGCTCTAAGTTGGACGCGCAATGAGATAGTTTGGTATTCGCACAAGGGAATAGTAGGTTGTTTTTAATCACTCACAGGAACGTAGCTGCTATGATGATGATCAGCATCGTTTCCACAGATCACTGTGGACTGCGGACCGTGGAACAGTGGTTGCTGGAGACCTCCGTTTCAACGGAGGATGGAAGATGATAATTAATGATTTTGTACAACACTTTAGCACTTTGGCACTTTGCACTTTGGCACTTCACTTTAGGAACGCTATTATGACGTAGTAAGTTCTTCGAGGCGTAGTTGGGTGGGGATTTTCGTATCCCACCGCTGCCACCAAATATTATGGGTTCCCTCGGTAGGGTTTTTAAAAAGACTTTTAAATGAGCTGCACAAATAAACGTTTAATTACGAAATATGAACTAGAATTATGAACTAGAATTACGAACTGGCAGACACGAAAGCAAGAGATGGTAACGATTCGGCGTTTGAGATAGGACTGGCGCTCCCGAAGAGCGCTGGGCAGTAGTGTCCCTTAATGCTGACACCGCGGTTTTGATGAGACACTTACCTAATCACTTTAAGATGATTATTAAGCATTTTACTTAACATTGACAATCTATAACAGTACGACGTAGCTACCACTTACGAGTACATATAATAACGAACCGTTTCGCTTTAAAATATTAAATCTAGTAGCTTACCCTTACCGTTACAGCTTATGAAAGCCCACTGCTTTTATTTTATTCAAACTAGCTGTTCCCCACGACTTAATCTACGTGTAATTTATAGCGATTGGATTTCTCGGGTATTAATTGTTTTGCGCGGAACCCTAATTATTTTTCTAAAATAAAATAGCCTACGTTACTCCTTATAACATTAGCTATCTGCCAGTGTAATCTTGTGAAAATTGGTCCAGGCATTTCGGAGACTAGCAGGAACAAACAGACAGACAGACATACAGACAGACAAAAAATTTAAAACTTGTTTTTTTTTTATGTACCGTATATTCGTTGTTAACGGATTAGTAAGCTGAAGTGGTAATGGGCCGGCCATATTGCTCGAAGAAACGACAACTGATGGGGGAAAAAGGTTCTCGAGTGGCAACCTCGTACAGGCAGGCACAGTGAAGGGCGACCCCCTACTAGATAGAGTGATGACCTGGTAAGACATGCAGGAAGTCGATGGATACAGGTGGCTCAGGACCGTGCTTTTGATATTCCTTAGGGGAGGCCTATGTTCAGCAGTGCACTTGTGAAGGGCTAATGATGATGATGATGATGACCGTATATACTTTCATACGTATTTAGTAAAAAGCTGCTATTTTGATTTTGCAAACACACTTCAATTTAATATACCCTACTGGGGAGAGACCTTGTGGAAATTTTTCAATTTTCCTCTATCGCCTTTTACGACACCCACGGGATAGTATGGGGTAGTGGGTATTCTTACACAGCAACTACATGGTAAAAAAACTACATAAGTTAAAAAAAAAGAAAGAAGAAGTATGGATAAGTGTAAGGACCTTTTTGTGTAAAACTGCGAATCATAAAATGTTTGCTTATAATTTTATTTTATATCTTTTATTTTTAGTTTGTACTATAATCATAGAAACCATTCTATTTCTTAAGTTTTTTGATTACGCAAAAAACATGTGCAGTTCACACGGTAAGTGAACCTTCAGAAAAATAAACTCGAGAGAATGAAACGAATGTAGAGTATCTCCTGATATTTGTGGGTATATAATTAAATTTATAATAAATACTGTATTCTATCTCATTCTCTCGCAGTATAAACTACAGAAGTATATGTTTGTCTCTTTTTAGTGCCGTTTTTCGTTTCTTCGTGTTTCAAATCACAACAATTCTAAAGAAGTTTTCACTTCATTAAACATCGTATACTGTATTCTCTCGCAAGCTAATCCTATAGATGTATATGTTTGTCCCTTTTTAGTGTCTCTTTTTCGTTTCATCGTGTTTCAAATCATAACAATTCTAAAGAAGTTTTTAGTTAAGTTAAGTTTTATTAATTAAAAAAAGTCTAAGAAAAGTCATTATGTCCACGAATTCTTAACTTTTAACTTGTCATCTAATTCTAATATCCTTCCTTTTTACATGCGCTTTGAATTTATGCAGAGGCAAATCAGTAAATTCCCCATCAAAAGACAACTTATGGGGAAGGCCTATGTTCAGCAGTGGTTTTTATAGGTTGTAATGGTTATTTTACGCTGATATTATGTGGAAGCTGAGACCTTTCCCGTACAAGTTGACCCATCCGTGCTGCAGCCATATTACGCTGCGTCGTGGCTCTACCACGTATATATTGACGGCTCTGTGGCGCAGTGGCTTAGCAATGAGTTTCAGTGCCGAGGGCCGCGGGCCGCGGGTTTCAATCCCGCACTAAGAGTATTTGTGTGTTAAGTTAAAGTTTAAGTTGCAGCTTATATATACGTCCCACTGCTGACACAGGACTCCTCTCATTTATGAGAAGGTTTTAGGGCAAGGAGAAGTACGCCGGGCTGCCCAAATGCGTGTTGGCGAACTTCACATGCGTTTGAAATTTTCTTTCTTCTTATTTTTCTTATTTCTCAGAAATGCAGGTTTCCTCACGATGTTTTCCTTCACCGCCGAGCATGTATGTGCTGATACATCAGCACTTAAAAATTGCAATTAACAATTTCATTGGTGCCATCGGAGATCGAACCCGGGTTGCTCGCGTGCTGTGAAATTTACAGCGAGCGCTTAGCCCCTGAACTGCACGGTATTCGTATGGCCTACAAATAGTTGTTCTGGGTTTGGATGTTTATCCTTGTGCAATTTATGTATGTTAATCACGATACAGAAGAAAATTTTAGTGTGGACGTAACGTTAAGATTTAGAAAATAGATAAAATTATTAATATTCCGCGTAAACGTTAAATTCACCGATTTGACATCGTACGTTTCTTTTGTTGAAAAACACGTTCAGTATTATTTGTAAAAATAAAAACCAGAAATATTTTCTGTAGTACAAATAATAATTATTGCTTTTCAACACAACATCAAACGACGTCTATACATTCGTGAACATGACAGTAATTGTTTGTTCGTTGCAGAGTTCTGTGCATGAGGTGCAAATTTCGATGTGAAGTCAAACTATAGGAATATAATGGCAACAACGAATGAGTCAGCTCAACCTAGGGAAGAACCACGCTCTTACATAATATCAGCGTAAAATAGCAGCAATGCTGCTGATTTGTATGGTGAGTTTAGAGAACCGGAGACCCTTTTTGCTGGATAAGAGGCATTCCATCTTAGTCCTTAAGAACAATGCATCTGTATATTGGTTCTTAATCGAATATATAGATATCTATAGGTCACAGCATCGACTTACCATTTAGGCGGACTGTGTACAACGAGTGACCCTATCTATATAAAAAACATTCCTCACTAAACTGCTGAACATAGCCCTGCTCTAAAATGCCGCATAACACAATTCTGAGTCACCTGTATCCATCGACTTCTCACATATTTTACCAGGTTGTCACTCTCACTAAAAAGAAAAAAAGAAAGAACATATATTTGACCAACACAACATGGAGTAACATAGAAATTCGTACAAGCATACGAAACACAGCGGCTTCAGCAATTTGAAAAAGCTTACTTTTAAAAATCGATCCTATGACAACTCTCAATTAAGTTAAAATCTATGCATTAAAGCGCACTCGATGTAAAATGACTTAATTTCACAAGACGTGCTCTCTTTATGTCGCTACCAGTGATACGTTTATTTAACGAAATAGCGCTGCATTATACTGCACAAGTCTTGCATAATAATTTTCTTCTACCATTTGGTGCTGTGGTAACTCAGGATCTAAGCGCTTGTCGTAAATTTCAATGTGTGAGCATTCCTGCCGATCCATGCCGGTACCAAAATATTTTTATAGAATAATGGTGACAAACATCCACACAGTCCGCCGATGGTAAGTGAATACTGTGGTCCTTACATCGATTAAGAATCATGTAAGGAATGCTGATTCGTTATCACCCCTCAGGACTAAGATGGAATGAGGCATTTCATCTGATCTCAATGAGGGTCTCTGAGCGAGAAAAGAATAATAATAAAAATTATTTATAAAAATTATTAATTTTCATAAATTAGTGTTAAAACAACCCCGGAGAGTAATTTAATATACTCCTTCACTGATGCCTAAAAATTATTTAAAAAAATTAATAATAGGGGTATTTATTCATTCTCCATCACCAAAGACCTTACCTGTCAAAGACCTTCACAAGTCCACTGCTGAACATAGGCCTCCCCCAAGGAACGCCACAAAGCACGACGCTGAGCCACCTGCATCCATCGCCCTACACTTCGCTTACCGATACGTAATTGCCACTCGAAGACCTTTTTTTCCCATCGGTTGACGGTTCTTCGAGCTATTTATTTATTTTCCGGCCCATTGCCACTCCAGCTTACTAATCCATTTCATATATATTTTTGTATTATATGAAATAATTAGCAAACGCATATTGGGGCAGCGCGTCGGACACTTCCTTTCCCAAAAACTCTTTTGCAAATTATAGCCGTGGGACGTAAAAAACGTGTGAATTTATAAATAGTTGACTATGACCTAGTATTCTAGTTGTAGGTATATATATATTTTTACTCTATTTTTCTTATTCTGAAGCGCAAAGTGACCGCAAAGCTTCCGGATAAAACTTCCGAGCTTCCAACGATTAAAAAGTTGAGACCGTGTACAATTAAATGATTTTGGCTTTGCATGTCTTTTTTTAATCAGTTAAAGCTTGGAATTAATTGTAAATGTTCCTTCAATAAATTCTTTAAATAATATAGGTACCATTCCATGGTTTCGTAGTTTTTTTAGAATAGAATAGAATAATTTTTATTTATTATGAATTTCGAGTATTACCTTTTGAAAGTCATTAATTGTTTTTACCACTGGTTTGAAATCTTCTATACTATAATATAACTCTAACACGACGTCTGTGTAAACACGCATCGCGTAAAAATCTGTGAACCGATTTGAATGGGACTTTCTTTGGCAGATAGCTGATGTTACAAGGAGTAACTTAGGCTACTTTTATTTTAGGAAAAGAATTAGAGTTCCACGCAAAAAAACATTTTAAACCATCGCGGGTAACAGCTAGTAATTCATATGTTCGCAGTCAAACTACAACTATATATTGCTCCATGAATGAATTAGTGACTCTGTGGAGTCGGGAAACTGGTATCACTAGCTTGTGCTTGTTCCTGGTGTTTACAAAATGAATATAACTTTTTTATTAAAACTACTTTTGTTTTTATAAAAAAAATCTGCAGTATCTCACATCGCGTACCAATCTGCATAGTACCTAATTTATGCGCTGCTGGTACCGACCACTCAGGTTTGAACAACAAACAAAACTATTTGTATATTTTGGTACAGTTTATGCAAACAATGTTAGATAAATAATAACATTACTAAATATTATTTACTACCTTACATTGTTCGGAGGCACATTTTGGTTGTGATTAAACTATTAAAATAAACCATGTAGTATATATTATATACTTATTAAAAACTTTTAACATATTATTATTCCGTTCCTTTTCCGTTTTCATTACAGTCTCTCTAGAAGTCAAACGGACAGTGCAAACATGGTTCTGCTGTGCTATAGAGCGCTCGTTGAATCACACACGTAGTTGATTCTCTTTGTATACAGTATGAAGCAGTAAGTTAAGTAATATATTTAAAATATACAAAACCTATCTAGCATTAATTTGTTTACATAACATTGAAATATATACAATTTTAAAAAACTATTACAAGAAATCTAAAACTGAAAACTTAAATTATCATACAGTCCTACTCCCCATGGTATTGTGCCAAGAACGCTGGTTGCGTCTCCTCGCTGAATGGCCATACTTAGCCTTTGAGCGAGTAAAGAACCAGCCCTCTTATCACCAGCAGCGACGACCAGTAGCGGATATAGTTCCCTCAGGAACTTCACCGCACGTGTATTTTTACACACTTAATATTAACTTTTACACGTGGTTGGGCCATGCTAAAGCTATACCGGGGAAGGACCACACTCTCACAGAATACCAGCCGTAAAATAGGAGTTTATGCTGCTGTGTTTCGTATGGTCAGCCTGGATAACCGGAGACCCTTTTTACTGGAAGCAGGCATTTCATCTTATTCCTCAGGTGTGAATACGCATTTGCATTTTCATTCTTAATTGATTATATGTATATAAAGATGTCTATGTGCCACAGCATCCGTTTACCATTAGGTGGACTGTGTACATTTCTAAAACCCTATCAGCAATGAGAAGAGGCCTGTGCCCATCAATGGGTCATAAAGCAACCGTAGCTACATTTAACTTTTATTAAAAACCTCTTTTGATATTGTTACAATGAAGTAGTCTCCTCGTCGCTTGTACGTGTACCAACACTAACAAACAAACATTTGCGTTGACGTACGCTTATGTTGATATTGTGCCCTTTGACACCGGTCGCAATAAATCAACTGATTGAAACAGACAGTGAATCGTTTATATTCTTTGGAATTATTTATTTATTTAATCTTTATTGTTAGCACCTTAATAAATAGAGTAACAAAGGGCGGACTTAATGCCTACCGGCATTCTCTGTCAGTCAACCCGTAGAGTTTTTTATGTTAGGTGCAATTACATATGCCTGTGATATATTTACATATACAAAGATTAGTAAGCTGAAGTGGCAATGGTGGCCATATAGCTGCAGAACCGACAACCGATGGGAAAATAGTTTCTCGAGTGGCAGCCTCGTACCGGTAGGCGAAGTGTAGAGCGATCCCCCACTAGATGGAGTGATGACCTGGTAAGACATACAGGAAGTCGATGGATGCAGGTGGCTCAGGACCATGCTTTGAGACATTTCTTGGGAGGCCTATGTTCAGCAGTAATTATGATGATGATGATGAATATATAAAATATATTCATGTAGCGTATGTTGACACATAAACAAAACAAGTTTAATATATTATATTATGCATATCATTAAAATATATAGATGGAATATATACGTTACATATAATAAATTCAAAATGAAATCATGTATTAAATTTGACAGCTGCATACAGGCAACTGAACAGACAGATCTCCAAATGCACGCGGCGGGACTTACGCCAGACTTACGAAGACTTGCATATGATCTGTCCGACTGAGAAAGCCAACTGTCGAAGCTGAAGTCCGAGTGTGGCAGCATCGTTTCAGGGACACCTGCGATTTTGAGTGAGATTGAGAGGTTTTATGGGCAGCTGTACACGTCATCGTTGCAGCCACACGCAAGTGTGGTCGTTACTCACACTTGCGTTGGTTAACTGAGCAAGTTTTATCCGATACTATTCCGACGATATCCCGGATTCATTCTGAGGAGATTAGAATGGCTCTCTAGCACCTTAAAATCGGCAAGGCATCAGGCGAGGATGGAATCACAGCGGAGCTTCTGAAAACCGGTGGAAAACCTGTAATTAAAGTCTTTCAGAAGCTCTTCAATTCTGTTGCACTATTCCGGAGGAATGGAGCAGAAGTGTATGGTCTTGTTCTTCAAGAAAGGGCTAACTCTTGAAGAACTACAAACCGATTTCCTTCTGAGCCGCGTCTACGTACAATTTTCGAGAGTCGTTAAGAATGTGTGTCGCACCGGACTTGACGACTTCCAGCCTCCCGAACAAGCCGGTTTCGAAAAGACTTTAGTACCATAGACCACATACATACCCTTCGACAAATTGTACAGAAGACCGAAGAGTACAATCTGCCACTTTGTTTTGCGTATGTGGACTATGAAAAATAACTGATTCCGTCAAATTTGGGCGTGCTACAGTTCCTTCAGCAGTGCCAAGTTAACTGTCGGTATATCGAAGTACTGAAGTGTTTGTATAGTAGAGCTACGATGGCTATCCGAGTACTGAACCAGTACGAAACCCATCCAACTGCAGAGGTGTAAGACAGGAGTTATCCCGAAACTCTTCACCGCTGCATTGGAAGAGTTTTTAAGCTACTTGACTGGAAAGAATATGGCATTAAAATCAATGGCGAATACATCACTCACCTTCGATTTTCCGACGATATTATAGTCCTTATGTCAGAATCGCTGGAGGACCTTAGTACTTTGCTGAATGAGCTCAATAGTGTCTTTAATATGGTGAGTATAGAGACCGAAGACCTTTTTACTGGAAACGAGGCAAGGAATCTTCATTTTGATTCTCAATTGATGATAAACGTAGATGTCTATGGGCCGAAGCATCCACTTACCGTCAAGTGTGCTGTGTGCTCGTATGTCACCTTTATTATATAAAAAAAATATCTCTAGAGTAACGCCTCGATTCGAATCATTTGAATTGACTCCAGTCTTAAAGACTGATAATTATATAGCTATCCCTTATTTTGTCTTTACTACTTAATGCTTTCCCTTGTTAAATTTTTAGATAAAGGCCCAACTACGACGGAACCGGGATAAGAAAGATTACAAAGTTTTGACGAAAAAATATTATTGTTCATTTTCACGGCAACTTATAGTAAGCCTATTAAAACTTTACTTAATCTCGCAGTAAGCAGGCGCAGTATCAAGTTAAATTTAGATTAAATCTAAGCTTTAACTTGATTTAAATTTGACAATCTCCAACGTTGTAAATTATTTTCCGTCACGGAAAGTCCCAAGTTTGTTTTCGTTGACTTGTTTTGCTAAACATTCACTTTTGAATTTATCTTTAAATAGGCAAGCGTGATTGTTATCTTCAAAAACATTATTACCCCTACACAAGCAAGTCCTCCAGTGTCATGTAGAAGTTTCACATGTATGAATGGCACCCAGACATACATTCTGCACCGGAATATTTTTTTTACTTATTATAAGCCAGTGTTTGACCACAATCCCAACTGGTGGTAAGTGGTGATGAAGATAGTAATTTGCTCTATCTGAGCGTAACAAAAGCCTCTACATTATTGCCTTAAAGACATCCAAATTGTATTCGGATGGAAGACAGACGCCGGCAAGTTAATCCACTCTTTTCCTGTACGCATTACGAAAGACGAAGCAAACCGTTTAGTTCTAATGCGTGGAATATCGACAACAAAGGATTGAAGACCCGCCAACTGCCTGGTTGTCCGTGGTGGAAAGGAGAGGAGGAATAAAGCATTTAGATCCTGCGCACACTCTCCAAAATGCATCTTATAGAGTACCGAGGGCAGGCTATTCTGCGTCTATGCTCGAGTCTGACAAGTTTGGTTTCAACCAAAGCAAGGTTACCAATAAGCCCTTAGCACGTCTCTCTACTAACTCCAATGCTGCTATGTGAAATTTTGCAGCACCAGCCTATATGTGACAGCAGTACTCAAAGCATGACCGGACTCACACTTTTTATAAGGTAAGAGGCTGCCCCAGCATGAAGTACCGTCGCACCCTTGCTACGACACCTAGTTTAGAATTAACATAAATTCAAAATTAGTACCCTTAAAGGTTAGGTTAAAAACATACTTTAGGGATTAATTTGAATAAGTCTGTAATTGTTACAGCTTTTCATATGCGGCGGTAGTCACATAACATTAGGTGCGCCGCATGCTTGTTTGTCCTCACTGCTATTAAAATATAATACTTAGGTTTTTGAAGAGCATAATACCTAAGTGTGGCAATATAGACAAACATATAATAATGATAATTACAATAATAATCCAATTATTTCGCTGTGTAGTGACGGTGTAAGAATATCCACTACCTCATAAACCATGGGTATAGTAAGAAGCGACAGAGGACAGAGGACAGAGAAACTGAAACAGGAGATGGGCAGCAGCATCTTCCTGGTAACAACTCAAAGTAATAAAAACTGGGGTTGACATCCCGCCTACAAAGTGTCCCAACTAAAGCGAAATTCCTATTATGAAGCAATCTGAGGCCTGTGTTCAGCAGTGTACTTGTAAGAGCGCTGTAAGGATGATGATTAAATTTGTGTTTAATGAACACCGAAAAATGATAAGCAAATCAGGTCGAAATTAGTTTCTACAACAAAATATACTTTTAATATTGTTACAAAATTTGTAAAAATTACTATTCAAATTTAAATGTTTTTTGATTTCAAAATAGATAAATTATTGAATTAAATTGAAATAATTCTGACTCACCAAACTCAGGTCCGTAACCGTGTAGTGGCGGTGTCATCCCGTGGGTGCCGTAAGAGGCGATAGAGACAAACTGAAATAGGAGATGGGCAGCACCATCTTCCTGATAATAACTTAAAATTATAAAATACTGTGATTACTAACCTGCCTGCCAAGCATGGCAACCGTGGCAAAATACCCAGCAGTAGAGTTTTATATGCAGTAATGGATGGATGGAAACACAGGTCATTAATCCGTCGATTAACTAGTCATAAATACGAGAAGCTACGTACGCAAATTTGCATTTTACGTAATAATAAATAATTAAAAGAATCGGGCATTACTATTGGAATAAACATTTTATTAAAAATGTTAAAATTTATTAACTAAGATACGTATTTTAATTATTATTATAATATTATTAAATATGACGTGTCTTACTACCTAGTAGAGCACCTCTCGTCAATTGCGTCATAAAATTTTAATGGTCAACCACCGCAGGGTCTATTTCACCTGATGATGCCAAGGTGAAACACTTATCATATTATCGACGGTGGTACGTCATTCAAGGGTATGACGGGGCTAGTGCACGCAATTGAGGGTGAGCGGGAGGTTCGTTAAAGAACTTCAAACTAGATAATACACATAATTTTATTTTATTTCGCGGATTTAAGCTAATTAATCTTTAGCATAATGATTTCTTACATTTACGCGAAAACTACATTGAATAAAACTATTTTACTTATTTTATCGCGTTTAATTTTACTATTTTTGATTCCGACGTTTACAATTACGTCAAGACATTTCGTCCTTGTTACGTCGAAGTTCAGTGCCAATTAATCTCCCCAAATACGAGATTAAAGCGTTGTACAACTTGCAACAGACCAGAGCTCACGATTCTCCGTGCAGAAAAAAATGCACGTACAAACTTTTATCCGTCAAAAAGTACGTACAAAAATTAAAACAGACCCTACAACCAATGTGCTTAAAATAACAAGCGATCTGTTAAAGAATTACTCAAAAAATTAGATCTCGATGTAAATTCGTAATACCACCGTGTACCAAACCACCGAGTTTATGGGTAACCGAAAATAAACAAACCAAACGCTCCACTACGTCAATAGTGAGCCAGATCGACTCACCAACTTATAAATTGGCTCAACACATGGCAAAGTTCTATCACCGCTGAGAGGACAAACCAGAGCACACACAGTTGTACCATTTTGTTAGTGAGTTAAAGACCTACATCTCGCTGACATTGAAACTATGGTCAGTTTTGATGTTCAGTCACTATTTACATGCTTTATATTGAAGCTGCATCTCAGTTGTAACCAGGAAGATAGAAAGATACAACATGCCTACAGAATATGCAGTATTACTCAAACAGTGCTTACTTCTGGCTATCTATTGTGGAAGGAGGAGTTCTACAAGCAAGTAGATGGTGTGCAATGGGCTCACCTGTATCTCCCATAGTCGCCGACATATTCATGAGAACTTTGAGGAGCCCTTCTTACTGCTCCTGTATATCCAAGATTCTACAAGCGGTACGTAGACGACACTTTCACAGTTTACCATTTGACAAAGTAACTGCATTTTTAAACCACCTAATTCATAAACTCTAAAAATACAATTCACAATGGAGTTAGAGGCAAACAATTCTTTAGCTTTCCTAGATGTTTTAGTCATCCGAAATCCTGATAACACTATTGGTCACACTATGTATAGGAAAAGAGCCATACCAACCGATATTTAAATGGTGAATCGCACCATCATCCATCTGATTAGCTACCGTGGGAAAATCTTTGTTTCGGAGGCACGAGGAATCTGTGACAGAAAACATCTGCCGCCGAGCTTAGCACGTCGAGCAAGTATTGCAAGACAACAAGCTTCGGGTCCCGCGCTCACGTCTCAGTGACCGACTGAAGCTGGCGTGTGCCTGCTCTACTACCATATGTCAGAGGAGTCACAGACAAGGTAGGCTACATCTTGAAGCGCGCTTCCATTAAAACATTCTACAAGCCGCCGAATAAAATTAGTCAATTTTTACCATCCGTCAAGTGTAATATCCCTCTACAAGATGCAGGAGTGTACAAGCTTGATTGTGAATGTGGTCTCTCTTACATAGGATAAACACAAATATCTATAAAAACCCGCGTGAAAGAACATAGAGCTGACGTGAAGCACCGATGCTCCGGGAAGTCTGCAGTCTGTCAACATGTTCAAGATCGTCCTCCATTACATCAGATTTGATAGACCACAAATCCTCGCAAAGATCACCAATTCCTACAAAGGATAATACGAAACTTTTGAAATTAAAAACATCCTAATTTCAATAGAGAAGATGGATGGTGCTGCCATCTGCTTGGGATCCTATAATTAACAAAATTAAATCAAACAAGCACCACTGCAAGACTTCAAGATACTGTAAGCTCATTCTGCGTAGAACGAAACAATTATTTATATTAAAAACTGAATGGCTAACTATGACATCAGGACGTCAAACATCTCAGTCCCCATGTGACCATGGGTTGCTGTAAAGCACTGAAACGTCAGGAATCAAAATAATAAAATTAAACGCGATAAAATCCGTAAAAATAGTTTTATTTAATCTTTAACATTTTAATAGCAATAATAAATTAAATAAGAAGATCCGAGAAATCAAAATGCAAGAGTCGTGCAATGTAAATGCAAGACGACCGCTAATCCGTTGGATAAACGGTACGCGCGTTGGAACGATGAGACCACGTCGACTTAAATTTTAGTGGTTTCCATTCACTTGAGGAGAATTGTTGTGGTGTTTAAAATATAATGAGCTTGATATTTTAACAACTTACACTAGCCGATTTCAAAAAGGAGGAGTCTTACAATTCGACTGCATGATTTTTAAATAAACTTATTTTAGTTTTTTATAGAAGAGGAAGCAAACAAGCATGCGGCTCACCTGATGGTAAGTGATCATGCGCCTATGACCATCTTTTTAATTAAATGTTAAAATTAAAATATTTAATTTTAACATTTTAATTTAAATCGGAAATTAAGACGTTAAAATTATTTAAATTAGTTTCATTGTGTAGTTTCATATAGTGAGTGTAGAAATCGTAGACCTCATTTACTGCCCTCAGCATAGGCTGCCTCATAGAGGAGATTGTGCCATAGTTGACAGGCCTGGCACAGTTTTTTTATTTATAGTTGTAATCAGGAAAATGCAGCTGCCCATTACATATTTCAGTTTCCCTCCATCGTCTCTTACGATACCCACGGGACAATATGGGGTAGGAGATATTCTTACACCGCCACTAAACAGCTTACTTACATATTTATTCCTATAAAAACGCACCGAAAAATGTACAGTCTGTGATGTACGCCATTTGCATCGAATTTGACCAATTTTTTTTATTTAAGACAATATTAAAATGTTGCCATAAATAACAAAACTGTTCCACTACATTTTTGTTGCAAAAACATAAAAAATTTTTGCATACATTAATAAAATCTTGGAAAATGATGTCAATAAAGAGGAAATATTTCCTACCGGTATACGAGTGCAGGGCATTTAATAGTCATACGTGCAGTTTATGTTCCTTGTGGCGCGGAGAAATATGTTCTAGGAGATATGTTGTGTTCTTAAAGATAAAAAATTTGAATTTTGTAACATATTTTGTAACACAGTTTTAAGTGCTGAATTACTTCGTGATCTGCGTTGAAGAAAAGATCGCTAGGAAACCTGAATGTCCGAGAAATATAAATAATGTATTGAAGACATGTGAAGTCCGCCAGCAAACTTTGGGCATCGCAGTGGGCTCTTTGCCTTATAAAATCTTTAAGAAATAGATAGGCATATGAAGTTCCATTCCATCCATTACAACCTACAAAACTGAACATAGGCTTCCCCCATAGATTGCCTTATAGGGGGGATTTTGCCATAGTTGTCACGCGTGGAAGGCTAGTTGGTAAACGCAGTTTTTTATTACTTATTTCGATTTGTTATTAGGAAGATGCTGCTGTCCATCTCTCTGTTTCAGTACCTCTTTGTCGCATCTTACGACACCCACGGGATGATTTGGGATAGTGGATATTTTTATATCGCCACTACACGATTTCTAAGTGATTGGAACTTACATATAGGCTGTGACTTTAATTTACCTTTGTAACTTAATAACGCTAAGTAAAGAAATATACATAGCAGAAAAAACTATTAAAACGCCCCAAATTCAGATTCTGAAGAAATTTGTATAAAAATATTCACCTTAGTTTTGAATTCGAATTTACGCAAGCGTGATCTTTCCCGTTCGTGTTACAGCCATAATATTGCAGCTTGGCCTCTCTATAGAATTGAAGTGACAAACGAACTTACAGGCCACTTGACGGTAAGTGGCTACTGCAGTCCATGGGCACCTGCAAATCCAAACAAAGAAGACTACAGTTGCGTTGTCACCTCTGTGGACTGAGATGGAATGCTTCACAGCCTGTAATTATAATGGCTTTATATACCCTTCAGACCGTAACACAGTAGTGTAAGTACTGATATTTAGCGACAAAAACAGGTAAGAGTTTTGTATCTACAGACGGAATCCTAGGCGGAAAGGGTCCTACCACGTAGTAGAAGCACTAGTGTCACGTCTCATAGTACCTTTCGAATGAAATAAGTTGTATTCCTTTTCTAATACTTTTAAAAAAACACAATTTCCTATGTTCACCACCTAGCAGAACTCTAATACGTATTAGTAACTATTTGATATTTTTTTAAGTGGTGGCCATTCTGCAGCTATATTATGGTTGTAGCACGATTGTGTCGGCTCAAACAGGGCAGGACCACGCTCTCAAAGAATATGCGTACCAGCTTAATATTGCTGTGTGTCGTATGGTGAGTGTGGAGAATCGAAAACCCTTTAATGGGTAACGAGGCATACCATTTTAGTCCTGAGAAGTGACAACGCGTCTGCATTTTGATTCTGAATCGAGGCTAGATGTAGATGTCTATGAGCCGCAGTACTCAATTACCATCAGGTGGACTGTATGTTCGCTTGTCACACTTATTGTATAAAACGAAAACCTCTACGTTCAGTAAATTGACGTCTTCTTTTAGCTCGAATTTCAAATGCATAAAAACTAAAACTACAGAGTCGCACCTCAAAATGCAGCGCCTCAAATTGGCGTCTTACACGCTACGAAGCCGAATGCAAAGATCGTTGAATAGATACGTGGTGTAAACCCGATATGCATCAACATTTACTTGTACGTCAGTAATGTTCACTTGTACTTCTTTATATAAAAGAAGAAACAAGTTTACAGTCAACTTCGACAAATAGGGATAATAATCTTCCGCTCACCAGATGTCGCTAGTTGAAACTGAGGTCAAGATTTTTGCTACCCAATGTCATTTAATTGGGTAGTTAGTTTCAAATAAAAGTTTATCAGTGTCTACAGTATTATATTAATAAACAAAACAATGCATCAGTGGTTTGCTCTTTAATTTTGCACATTTTAGCCTCTTTTATTAAATTTTCTTTTTATGAATATCCGTAGTTTGGTTAACTAATTTTAACATAATTAATATAGAATAAAACTAATGTTATGGAAAGAAACATTAATCTTTACAGGTTACTAACAAATTTACTTCCCATATGAAATCTGTCAAATATTTCATCTCATTTTCAAATTGCGCCCTTGTCACAGAAAAGTCGTGGACTGACGGCTTATTTTAATCAGTTAAAATATGAATTCAAAAATAAACAGTAACGTAAAACTAAGCCATATTAACTGTATATAAAATGTAACAGAAAAGATATAATTTAATATTTTATTGCGTTCTTTTTCTCTGCCACCGGCAGCACCTTTATCCATCGAAACCTGACCTCGAATTTAGACTGGACAGAAATTTTAATTTAATTTCTTGAAAGATACATTAATTTTATATTCATAAACTCTTAGCATAAGCGTAAGAATCCAGAGATGCGCGTTCGGCTTGGTGTGCCACGTAGCCTTTATGGCATTTTTAGCGGTTGCTATTTCATCATCATCTTCATTCCAGCCCTTAACAAGTCCACTACTGAACATGGAACTCCCTAATTAATGCCACAAAACATAGATTTTCTGAATGCCTTACCGTGCCTTCACTCCACTTTGAACAGGGTCGACTGACTCGTTGGTCTAGTGGTCGAAAACGCGAATGCTGATCATAAGCTCCCGGGTACAAAGGAATTCAGTAATTGGTGCTTCAAAAATCAGTAGTGGGTTTTCTGTCGAAATTAGTCCTGCACCTGGTCTCTCTCCGGTCGTGTCTGATAACCTATGAGAGTGAGGGAATAGAGAGTACCTGTTTGCGCAATCACTCGGGCACTGTAAACTTGTCCTGCGCAGATGGCTAGCCTCCGTTAAGACCGGCCGCCGTGACACCGGTCGCGTTTACGACCAATGAACCACTAGTAGAAGAGCTATAAGCTACGTGGTAGAACCAAGCTACACATATATTATGGTTGCAGTACGAATGGTTCGGTACGACATCGGAAGGACCACGCTCTTACAGAATCCATTACATTACAGCCTATAAAATTACACTGCTGAAAGTATGGCCCTAGGGCCTTAAAGGAATCATTAAAGGGTTGAACGTTTCGAGTAGAACCAGCATATAACCTAAACAATGAATGTGTTCATCACATCTATCTGTCATTCTTTAATTTTCACTTTTTTATGAAAATACTAGTAATGCGACGTTACATTATCATTATTATAATTCCCTTTAACCACTCCTGGTAATCTAAAAATTCTTGTGTTAGAAGTGGTCCACGACAATAGTTGAATGGCGGATTTGAACCAATGACCTTTAGAGTTCACGATCCGCATCATACCATTAGGCTTCTGTTGTTTAATAATAAATCCCAAACTTGATCTAACAATCTCTGACATTAAGTTGCATTAGATATAACGAACACAAAACAAGACCCTGGTTTGTGGCAAACCGTGGGAGACCTATGTTCAAAAGTGGACTTGTAAAAGGCTGTTAAGATGATGATGATGATGATAAAGAAATATTAATGCTGATTCAAATGCCGTGTGGTGGTAGCGTTAGAGAATCCATCCATCCATCTGGATTGATGGATTCTCTACGCATTGCCTCATATGCCACGCTTGGCTGGCGGGTTGGCAACCGCAGTTTTTATTATTATGGAACTGTTATCAGAAAGATGCTGCTCCCATCTCCTGTTTCATTTCCCTCTGTCTCCTCCAACGACAGCTAGTGGATACTCTTACACCGCCACTCCACGGTACACGGTACGGAGTTCATCCCCTAATTTCTTTTAAAGAACGTCATAAGAGGCGACGAAAGGATGTATCAAAAAGATCTTACGGCTCCCTAAAGTTGTAGACAATGCTATTTCACGTGCGTAAGATAGCCAAACTAGCGACGAAAGCAGCGTCTAAAGTGCTTACTGCACTTCTTTCCCTCCCTCTCTCTCAATCCTGCTGCTGCTATCGTCAATCCGCCCGCCAAGTATGACGTTTAAAGCAAGTTCTCGCTACGATGGAAGAAGATTTTCTGCTTTTTTTTGTGTTTGTATTTATTTCACTTTTTCATTATCCTTCTCTATCAAATGTGAGTTTTTGCTGCATTATCTCTGCTTGGTTTAATGATTGCCAAGGAAAAAATGCTCTTTGAAATTAAGCTCGCCATATGTACTAATTAATACATGAAACTGTAAATAAATAAATAAGCAGACCGTGTGAAGAAGTTAATTTTACAGGCTAATAATGAAGAAGAATCGTCCGTTTATTTCAAGTTTTTTTTACGTGATAGAGTCACGCTATAGCTATATTATGGTTGTAGCAGGAATAGGTCGGCTTGGTAGGATCACGCTCTCACAGAATATCAACATGAAATAATAGCAGCATAATGCTGTGTTTCGTATGGTGAGTGCAGAGAATCGGAGACCCATTTTAACTGGAAATGAGGCATTCCGTCTTATGATGAGGCGTACCAAGAACCTTAATTAAGAAAAGATGTAGATGTCTGTGGGCCACAGCATTCACTTACAATCAGGAAGATTGTGTGCTCGTTTGTAACCCTTATTCTATAAAAAATATATATGTGTATAAAGTATATCTTATATAAGTTAAATCACTTCAACGATCCCTTTCGTTATCCCTCCTCCTAATTCTGGTTCCTAAAACACAGTTTTCTAGTTGAGGCCAGGAATCAATGAATTTATGTAAAGGTTGTGTTATAAATAAAATAAATTCAAAAAGCCATAAGGACTGACAAAAGTGAAAACTCAATGATATATGCATATTATACATGTACACGGTCGCTAGGACGCGTAGCATAGCGACGTGTAGCAGAGCGACGCGTAGTATAGCGACGCGTAGTAGACATGCTCGTGACATGAGCATGTCGACGTCATCGGTGACGCGAATCCATAAGTTTTCTCCTACCAAAATCGCTCAACGCGGCTAAAAGTTTTCACATCAAAATATGTTGTCGTCTGCGGAAAACAAAAAGCAGTGATATTTTTCTATACTATTATAAACAATGAAACATAAAATAAAGTGTTTCTATCTTTATTTTAAATAAAATTAATTTAAAAATAATTGCTAAAAAAAAACATACGAGTATGGTTCAAATAATTGTTGCACGATATAAGTTTATCCTATTTAACACGAAAAATGAAGAGTGACGTCAATCAGAAGGACGGACGAAATTCCATTAGCAAGTAAACTGCCCCGTTAGTGCGGACTTACGGCTTGATGGCGGTAGTTTGTAACGCCACGCTTTAATTATCTTGTCTCGGGTTAAGTGATACGTGGGAAGTGTATATTTGCTTTAAAACAAGCTATTTTCTACAGAAAAAAGAACATCACTGCAGCAACCTATTCTCTATAATAAGATAATTAAAGTGGTAATTAAAGTGGTAATTTATTAATAATGTCATAATATCCATGGAGTGGCGACGTAAGATAATGGACTAGCCGATATCATGTATTGGATGTCGTAAGAGGCGTCAGGGGTAAGCTACAACAGAATGTGCAATAGCTTCTGATAAGAAATTAGTAATAATATTGTATGTGGTAAAACTAGCACAAAGCTAATTCTAAACGATCACGTGCATGAGCCTACACTGGTACGATGAAGTCACAGCCAAAACAAATACAACAAGTGGTAGAGCTATGCTGCTGCTTTGGTTGTAGCACGAATGGGTCGGCTCGACCGGGCAAGCCAGTTAAAGACCACGCTCTCACAGAATACCAGCGTTAAATGGCAGCTCAAAGCTGCTGTTTTTTGTATTGTGAGTTTAGAGAACCGGAGACCCTTTTTACTGGAAACGAGGCATTCTATTTTAGTCTTCAAGGGTGACAACGCATGTGCATTTTGATTCTTGATCGAAAATAGATGTAGAACCATATGGTGGATTGTGTTTGTGACTATTAAAAAGTATCTTTTATAAATGAAATTTATTTTTTACGTCGAAAAAAAATATTTCATTTCATTTAATTTTATTTTGCCGTGTTACGTATGATGAGTTAGTTGCAAGAACTGAAAGCCCTTTTTAGCCGATTTAATAGAAGAGAAGGTTCAAAATTAGAATCAATACAGGGTTATTTTGCAATAACCAGTCAAATTTACAGAGAAGGTTCAGAATAAGCAATATAGGTAAAGAAAAATTAATAATCAAAATCTCAAACAGTCTGTCCTTTTTATCTTTTAAATTCAAAATGCGTGGTAATGCATTATTTTCACTAATTTCCATTCATAAATATCTAACGCATACAATTTTACTACGCACGAACAAATTGGTAAGGGTCGATCGGTCGGCGAAAACGTTGTGAATTTAATCGCACACAGAGGAGCGCGTTTACGCGTATTTGATGCCGATAATTCACATTCAATTTGGGACAATCTCAAATAAGTATATCATTATTTATATAATAGAAGTTAAGTTTAAAATTTGGCTACTCTTTGAAAAATAACCCTGTATATGTCTATTTTACCACGTTTTTATTAAGTCAATTTCTCGTTTGTTTGTCTGTCTGTCGTTGCGGGTGGAATCTTGCAACACAAATTTTGAGCACTTTAATTTAATAACTTTACCAGCACAGAAATTTTGAACATAGCTCATAATTGGATGACAATGTAGGAATATACTAAATAAAAATACTATAAAAAAACCGTGGTATAATAAAAAAATTACTTGTTTCTGTTTTTACCCGACTGCCCCAGAACCATTTCTTTTGACATGCTCTGTAGCCTAAAAGGCTTGAAAGTCTGTCGGTAGTATGTCTTTAGATTCGCCTTAGTTGTGTTTAATATATTTTTAACGCAGTCGAGTTTTTTTTAACTACTGTTTTAACCATTAAGCTTGTTTGTATGTACGCTACGCGATATCTTTGTCAATCGATTAAAATTATTATTTTCTGCTAAATAGGTTATTCTTCAGGGATGGTCCCATATAGGTTTAGTGAAAAATCTCTCCCTAAGGGTGAATATATAGATGAAGTTTTAATGTAACTATTTAGACAACATTCAGTTGTTAACTTGAGCTTGTAATATCCTTTCTTCTCCCTTAAATGGTGTAAAATTTTACTTTTAACAAAAAGTAACTAAATAAAATAGTTTCCACGTATTAGCTTCTGTTTTTCTATATTAGTATTATCTGAAGTCGTTGCGTTAATTCTTCTACGTTTTGTCTAAATATCAACTTCAAATGTTTCGTTACCTTTTATTCAAAGTTGAACTTTATTGCTAACGAGGCATGCTATTCTTTTTGATAACGAAGCAAGCCTCAAGAGCGACAACGCATATTTTTATCCTTAATTGAGGATAGAACAGATTTAGATGTCTATGTGCCACATCATCCATTTACCATCAGCTGAAACTGTGCTCGTATGTCACCCTTATTTTAAACGAAAAAAAAATAGGAATTATATTTTATTACTTAGGGGTAACAAACAAACACAACGTATCTGCATTTTGATTTTTAACCGAGGATAAAGAATGTGTCTATGGGCCAAAGCATTCACTTACCGTCAAGAGGTTTACGTGGTAGAGCCATGCTGTAGCTATATTATGGTTGCAACACGAATGGATTCGACCGGGGAAGGTCCACGCTCTCACAGAATATCAGCGTAAAATAGCTACTCAATGCTGCTGTGTTTCCTTTGGTGAGTATAGAAAACCGGAGACCCTTTTTACTGGAAACGAGGCATTTAATCTTAGTCCACAGAGGTGACAACGCATCTGTATTTTGATGCGTAACTGAGGATAATAGTAGATGTCTATGGGCCACAGCATCCATTTACCATTAGGTGGACTATGTGCTCGTTTGTCGCTCTTATTCTATATATAAAAAAACATCAAGTGGACTGTACGCTCGTTTGTCACCCTTACCTTTATAAAATGGATTCTCTCACCCCCACCTCACGGATAATATTAAATTTGTGAAAACTTTAAAACTAAATTCCAATCTTGGTGTGCTCTAAGTGCAAGATCGGATAATTCGTATAAACGTGCCCGCGGCTTAAAGTAGGCACGTACTTGGGCTAAGGAAGGTTAAAACTTAGTTCGTGGAGTTGTTATTATTGACTATTATTAAAAGTTCTCACCCCGTATTGTTTTAACTAAAAATGTAATAAGGTGGAATTTTAAAAAAATCTGCATTTAGGAATTTATTCTGTGGAGGCGTTATGCACATGGTATTGTACAGGGACTAACATAAACAGAATAATTATTTGGAGGTTCTTACTACGTGGTTGGACTCCTTATCTAGACCAGGTTAACCTGAAACTCTTTACCCCAATACTGTAACTGCTATATTGTACGTGACGGATAAACCAGCTTATTTATACATAAAGACATTTATTGCAACACTTCTACACACATGGCACATTACAATTTTAAAAAACATAACTGTTATAAAAAAGTACTTATGTTCACACACAGGCCCATATTAATATTTAAAAATAAAACATGTGATATGATAAAGTGGTAAAACGTCTCAGCTAAAGTCCCAGCTTGCAACGCTGATTTTGCAAACGATATAGTTTATTTTAGAAACCCCCACAAACATTTTCTTCGGATGAAAGGGCTGATGCAGGCAAGTTATATCAATCTTCTGCTGTACGCGTTATAAATGACGAGACGAACGCTCCGTCTGTTCGGTATATCCGCAACAAATGATGGAAAACTGCAGTGCGTCTTGTTGGTCTACAATGGAAAAGGAAAGAATAAGAGTAAGATGAAATGCATTTCAGCCTCTAATTATACTGGCTCTACAGCCTCTAATTTTCACTTTTTTTCTCAGCCGCTAATTATACTGTAGCAGTACACACACTGCTTGTACTTGTGCTGCGTGTACTTACTGACTGTCTATACCCTGCAGACTGGAACACAGCAGTGCAAGCGCTGCTATTGGCGACAGAAACAAGTAAGTGAGTGGTACCTACATAGAGGGACTCTGGAACTAGAAATAGAATTTAAAAAACTTTTAGAACTAGCTACTAAATATGAGGTGGATCATTTATTATTTTAATATTAAAACATTGTCAAAAGTACGGGGAGAACTACCACACAAATAGACCGAAAAGCCAACAATTTAAGTCTTGCAGACGCTCGACTTGACGTCGATGATTGATCTTTAATTGAGGATAAATGTAGATGAGAAACGTGCTGAGAGGCTTATTGGTGACCTTGATTTGGTTGAAATCAACTTTGTCAGCCTCGAGCACAGGCGCAGAGTAGCCAGCCTCTCGGTATTCTATAGTATACATTTCGGTTAGTGTGCGCGGGAATTACACGCTTTAATTCCTCCCTCTCCTTTTTACCATCGGACGACCATGCGGTCGGTGGGTCTTCACCCCTTTGTTGTCGTTATTCCACGCATTAGAACCAAACGGTTTGCTTCCACTTTTGTAATGCGTACAGCAAAGGAGTGGAATAATTTGCCGGCGTCTATCTTTCCGTCCGAATACAATCTGGTGTCTTCAAGGCAGAGTGGATAGCTTTGTTACGCTAAGACAGTGCAATTTATCATCTAAGGCTGCATCACCATTTACCACCAGGTGGGATTGTGGTCAAGCTCTGGCTAATAAGTAAAAAAAAAGACTTCGAGATACTATAAGCTCATTCTGCGTAGATCGGACAAAAATTATTAATTGTAACGTGGAGGTAGCCGTGGTTAACTATGACATTGGGACGTCAAACACCTCCCGTGATTACGGGTGCTATAAAGTACTCGAAACAATAAGTTAACGATAAGTTAATTTACGCCATAAAATCCGTAAAACTTATTTTATTTTAAATTTCTTAGAAGATCTGTGCCCAACAGTGGACCGTTTAGGGTAAATGATAGAGATATGATGCAGCTATATCAGTAGTATAGTTGTAGCACGAATGGGTCGGCTCGACCGGGGAAGGATCGCGCTCTCACAGAATACCAGCGTAAAATAGCACCTTAATGCTGCTGTGTTTCGTATGGTGAGTGTAGAGAACCGGAGACACTTTTTACTGGAAAAGAGGCATTCCATCTTAGTCCTCACGGGTGACAACGCATCTGCATTTTGATTCTTTATTGAGGATAGATGTAGATGTCTATGGGTCACAGCAACCACTTACCATCAGGTGGACTGTGTGCTCGTTTGTCACCTATCCTACAAAAATACTTTCTTCTTCATCATCCCATTACACTCCTGCTGGAAATGAGCCTCTCCATTGTAAAGGTATTTGTTACTTAAAACATATTAACTATGAAGTAAAAATTACCAACTGTTAAACATTGACGTTCCTATAAATTTGCCTCATAAGGATATTTGCCAGTTTTTTATTTTAATGCAGCTGTTATCAGGAAGATACTGACTGCCCATCTGGTGCAATTTGCTTCTGTCGCCTCTTACGATACTCATGGAATGAGAATATTAGCTAGTGGATATTCTAATACCTTTACATGCTGTGGATACCTTTTATATAGACATAAAAACACATCCTGGACAGTAATTTGCGGTTATTGTTGGTCATGCATCCATTTTGTTACGTGCGGTATTCAAATCTGCGTGCTACGCCTTCCCTACCTTAGCCGTTGCGGTACCGAGCTACTGAGCATAGGCATCCTCAAACCTTTCCACTGATCACGATATGGTCCAGTCCGTCCATGTTTCTCGTGGGATATCTCGGCGTTTTGTAGCCAGTGGGTCTTGCCATTATGTAACTAGGATATTTAATTAGAAAGCGGTCGTTAATTTGTAGAATTCTATTATTTTATTGATGTTAAAATTAATTAAATAATATAAGCGTTATAAAATAGCGTTATACGACCGCAGGACATTTAAAAGTCATAAGTGCAGTATATGTTCCTTGTATCACGGAAATGTGTTCTGAAAGATATTGTGTGTCCTTGGGATTAAAACTTTAAATTCCGTAACATATTTTGTAACACAGTTTTAGTATTGATTTACTACGTGCTCTGCGGTGAAGAAACATCGCTAAAGGAAAGAATGTCAGACAAATATAAATAATGTATTGTAAACATGTGAAGTCCGCCAAAACTTTGGGCTGTGGACTCTTCCTTGCCGTCTTCGAAATACAGAAGCATATGTCAGTATTCCATTCCATCCATTAAGACTATAAAACTGAAAATAGGCCTCCCCGTAGATAACGTTATAGAGAGGATTTTGCCATAGTTGTCACGCTTTTTGAGAGTTATTAGATAGATGATGCTGCTAATCTTCTTTCGTTTCCCTCTGTCGCCTCTTACGACACCACGGGATGATATGGGTTAGTGGATATGATGATATGGGTTAGTGGATATATTTTTTAAGTGAATTTTCTTAAATTTATATATTCTTAATGTTCGTAAATATTTCGTTTTATTTATCTTTTTGCACATAATAGTTTTATACATATGCTGAATGCTTCTTTCTTTCTTTATATTCTTACCACCTCTCCACGTGTTGGAGCCACGCTGCAGCTATATATTATAGTTGTAGCATGAATGGGTCCTTGACGGGGTAGGACCACGCTCTAACAGTATACCAGCGTAAAATAGCAGCTCATTACTGCTGTGTTTCATATGGTGGTGTAGAGAACCGAGTCCTTTTACTGGATACAGGCATTCCATCTCAGTCCTCAGGGTTGACAACGCATCTGTATTTTTTTCTTGATTGAGGATACATGTAGATGTCTATGGGCCGCGTTCACTGACCAGGTAGACTAACGCTCACTCGTTAGCTGCTGACAGCGAACGATTCAGCAAGCGACTAATGAACTTATTCCATAAAACAAAGAAAAGCTACGTATGAGTGAATTGAAGTCTTCTTTTCATGCCAAATTTCAAATGCATGAAAACTAAAACTACATAGTCGCACCTCAAAGTACAGCGCCTCAAATCGTTTACACGCCGTCTTACACGCTACTAAGCGGAATGCAAAGATCGTTGAATGGAAACTCGATTTGCATCAACATTTACTTGCACCGGAAAAAACGTCAGTATTCTTCACTTGTACTGCTTTTATATAAAAGAAAATAGGTTTACAGTCAACTTCGACAATGAGGGCTAATAATCTTCCGATCACCAGATGTCGCTAGTGTGACTGAGGTAAATTTTTTGTTACACATTGTCACTTAATTGAGAAGTTAGTTTTGAATAAAAGTTATCAGTTTCTAGAGTATTATATTAATACACAAATAAATGTGTACCTATAGGCTCATTTGTACTGGGTTGGTTGGGGAATAAAACCACTGAGATCTTCTCTTGTATATTTGAAGTTTTTCTTCCTAGGCTTAGCTAGGCCGCCGACTGTGTCGAACGACGGAAATGGCCCCTCTTTTATTTGACCTCAGCTGGTCGACAAATACAGTACATGCGACGGGGAATGTAACGACCAATCAGAGCAGGGCGCGAGAGCAAGGCACGATGCTATGTTATTTTTGCTGAGTCGCGTAACAATTGTGTTGTTTCTATTTATTAAAGTTATACATTTTTAAAGCTATACATTTCTAAATTAAAGTTGTAAATTCAATACATAACTTAAGCTAATTCTACCATAGAATTATAAAATAAAACTCTAAGCTATAATGATTATTCACTAAACTATAATATCAAACGCTTATGACTATTTATGCATTGTCTTATCGGTGTCTATATTTCACTATTTTCCTTGTCCCGCACACATGCCTCCAGTGGTTTGCTCTTTAATTTCTGCATTTTAACTGTTTTTTTTAATTGTTCTACTTTGTAGAATATCATAATAGTTTGGTTAACTAGTTTCTAATATAATTAATTTGAATAATATATACAGAAAGAAACATTAATCCTTATTTTACTAACAAATCAACTTCCCCTTTGAAATCGGTCAAATATTTCACTTCATTCTAAAATGCCGCCCTTGTGACCGAAAAGTCGTAGATCGACGGCTTATTTTAATAAGTTAAATATGAGTTCAAAATTAAACAATGAAGTAAAAATTAAACCATTTTACATAAAATGTGACAGAAAACCTTACAGCTTTCAAGGTTTTTAATGTTTTAGTGCCTCCTTTCCTTCCGCCGCACAACACATTTATCCATCGAAACTAACCTCGAACTTAGACTAGACAAGTATAATTTTGTATTCGTAAAGTCTTAGCATAAGTGTAAATCCAGTGATACGCTTGGCTTGCCACATGGCCCCTATGGTATTTTTAGCGGTTGCTACTAAACAAGGTCGACAGCCTTGTCGGTTCCACTTCGTATCGGGTCAAAATTAGTTACATATTAGGTTTATTGGGCTTTTCTCTAAAATTCAATTCGCAGTAGCAGCCCGGAGTCATAAAGTTGCTGCTTGAGATCCTGTAATTAATAAAATTAAACTAAACCCAAAGCCTTGCAAGACTTCAAGACACAGTTAGTTCATTCTGCGTAGATCGGAACAAAATTAATAATTAAAAAGCTGAAGGTACTCGGTTAACTCTGACATCGGGACATCAATCACTTCAGTCCCAGTGACCATGGGTGCTGTAAGCACCGAAACGTCGGGAAATAATAAAATATGTTGATTAAACGCGATATAATCCGTAAAATTAGTTTTATTCAATGTGTAGTGTTCGCGTAAATATAAAATCATTATAAAACCAGTACGGACTGGAAATAGCAAATAAAATACGCCGATTAGAAGATCTCAAGACCAAGCGCGCAAGATACGTAACATCATTAAATTTCTTGAAGAGATGCAGAGACCATCTCATTCCTACGTGTGTCAAGATATCTACTAAAAGACATTGGGAAGCGCAAAGATCTTAAATCAGGCAAGCAAAAGTTGTTAATAACGGTGATTCAGCAAAAACGTACCGATCTATGTTTCATAAACAAAACCATAGGCAAATCGTCCAGTGATCTAGAGACAGTTTTATCGACATTTGATTATAAAATTGCATGGACTTTAGATAAACGGGAGACAACTAAATACAATGATGCAAAATAAACATATAGATAAATACCAAAACTAACAACTAAATCAAATCAACACCAACGTCAACGTAAGAACGGAACACAACCATTGACAACAGACGCGAGTAATAGTAACGCGCGGTTATAACCTGTCAAAACAATCTCTGGACGACGCGACAATAAAAGTTTTGGCCAAAGGTATGAATTTCGCAATAACACCGCGAAAAAATCGTATGAAACATTATCTGTAGTGTTGAGGACTGTCTGTATAAAAATAATATTGGTAGGAAGATTTAGAGCCATACGTCAAGACATTTCGTCCTTGTTACGTCGAAGCTCAGTGCCGAAATTAAATCTTCAAAAATGAATTTAATGCATTGAAAAACTTACGCAACAGACCTGATCTAACGATTCTCCGCGCAGATAAAGGTAATGCTACGGTTATAATGGATACGTCGGATTACAATTTTAAAATACAACAACTTTTATCGGATGAAAGTACGTACGTAAAGGTCAAAACAGACCCTACAACTAATACGCAAACAACTAGCGATCTAATTAAAATACTCGAAATTGAATCTAGACGTTAATTCGATAATACCTGCGTGTGCCAAACCACCGAAGTTGTGGGTTACAAAAATACACAAACCGAACGCTCCATTACGTCCAATAGTGAGTCAGATCAGTTGCCAACTTACAGATTGGCTCAATTCTTAGCAAAAATACTATCACCACTCAGAGGACACACAAGGCACACACTAAGGATTCATACCATTTTGTTAGTGAGATAAAAGACCTATGTCTTATTGACAATGAAACTATGGTCAGTTTTGATGTTCAGTCTCTATTTACATGCCTACTGTTGAAGACTGCATCTCAATTGTAACTAGGAAACTAGAGGAAAACAACATGCCAGCAGAATATGCAATATTGCTTAGACATTGCCTTACATCTGGCTATCTATTGTGGAAGGAAGAGTTTTACAAGCAAGTAGATGGTGTTGCAATGGGCTCACCGATATTTTCATGGAGGACTTTGAGGAGAAAGCCTGCTTGCACCAGTAACTCAAGGTTCTACAAGCGGTACGTAGACGATACTTTCACAATTTACCATCAGATAAAGTAACTGCATTTTGGAACATCTTAATTCCATAAACTCTAAATTCAATTTACTATGGAGTTAGAGGCAAATAATTCTTTAGCTTTCCTAGATGTGTTAGTCATTCAAAATCCTAACAACACCATAGGTCACACTGTGTATAGAAAAGACCCATACAAACCGATATTTAAATGGTGAATCCACCATCATCCTTCACATTGGCTACCTGGGCAAATCTTTGTTACAGAGAGCACGAGGGATCTGTGACAGCAAACACCTGGCCGCCGAGCTTCAGCGTCAAGCAGGTTCTGCACGACAACAAACTTCGGGTCCGCGCCACGTCACAGTGACCAGTGAAGCCGGCCACAGTCGAGCGTGTGCCTGCTGTACTACCATATGTCAGAGGTGTCACAGACAAGATTGGCTACATCTTGAAGCGAGCTTCTATTAGAACATTCTTCAAGCCGCCGAAGAAGATTAGTCAGTTCTTACCATCCGTCAAGTGCAATATTCCTCTACAAGATGCAGGAGTGTACAAGCTTGATTGTGAATGGTCTCTCATATAGGGCAAACAAAACGATCTATTAAAACCACGTAAAATAACATAGCTGACGTGAAGCACCAACGTTCCGGGAGTCTGCAGTTTGTGATCATATCCTAGACGGCCCCCACCATTAAGATTTGATAAACCACAAATTCTCGCGAAAGAACATCGATTCCTGCCAAGGATGATACGTGAGGCTATTGAAATTAAAAAACATCCTAATTTCAATAGAGAGGGAGGCTGGGTACTACCACCTGCTTGGGATCCTGTAATTAATAAAATTAAACTAAACCCAAGCACATACCACTGCAAGACTTCAAGACACATTAGTTCATTCTCCGTAGATCGGACCAAAATTAATAATTAAAAAGCTGAAGGTACTCGGATTAACTCTGACATCGGGACGTCAATCACCTCAGTCCCCGGTGACCATGGGTGCTGTAAAGCACCGAAACGTCGGAATTAATAAAAATAAGTTGAAAACGCGATGTAATCCGTAATTAGTTTTATTCAATAACCAGTGTGTTCGCGTAAATATAAGAAATCATTATAAAAATGCTTGTGTTAGAAGTGGTCCACAAATGGCGGATTTGAACCAATGACCTTTAATGTCCGCGGTCCGCATCTTACCATTAGACTACTGTTGTTTAATCATAAATCCAAACTTGATCTAAGTACAATATCTGCCATTAAGTTGCATTATACATAATGACCACAAAACATGACCGTGGTTTGTGGATATGTGGTAAAGGGATGTAAAGATAATGATGATGACGATTAAGATAATAATGCTGATTAAAATGCGGTGTGGTGGTACCGTTAGAGAATCCATCCATCCATCCTACAGCCTATAAAATTCCACTGCTGAACATAGGCCTCCCCATAGATTGCCTCATACGGCACGATTTGCAGGCGGGTTGGCAACCACATTTTTATTATTAAGGAGTTGTTATCAGGAAGATGCTGCTACCCATCTCTGTTTAATTTCCTCTGCTCCTCAACGACACCCACGGGACGATATGAGTTAGTGGATACTCTTACACCGCTACTACACGGTACACGGTACGGAGTTCATCACCCAATTTCTTTTAGAGGATGTGGTAAGAAGTGACTAAAGGATGTATCAAAAAAATCTTAGGGCTCCCTAAAGCTGTAGAGTATGCAATTTCACGTGCGTAAAATAGCCAAACTGACGAAAGCAGCGTCTAAAATACTTACTGCACTTCTCTATCTCTCTCTCTCTCTCTCTCTCTCTCTCTCTCCTGCTATTGTTGTCGTCAAACCCCCCGCCAAGCATGACGTTTAAAGCAAAACCTCCCTGCGATGAAAGAAGCTTTTTTAATTTTTTTTTGTTTTTAATTTATTTCACTTTTTCGTCATCCTTCTCTATCAAATGAGATATTTTTTTTTGCATTAACTCTGCTCGGTTTAATGGTTGGTAAGGAGAGAATGCTCTTTGACATTAAACTCGCCATATGTACTACTTAATGCATGAAATTGTAAATAAATAAATAAGCAGCCCGTGTGCAGAAGTTAATCTTACAGGCTAATAATGAAGAAGTATTGTCCGTTTATTTAAAGTTTTTTACCTGATGAGCCATACTACTATATTATTGTTGAAGGTGTGGCTAGGGTGGATCACGCTCTCACAGAATATCAACGTGAAATAATAGCAGCTTAATGCTACTGTGTTTCGTGATGGTGTAGAGAATCAGAACCCGTTTTAATTGGAAATAAGGCATTCCATCTTAGTCCTCAGGGTGACAATGTCTGCATAACGGCTCCGTGGCGCAGTAGCTTAGCAATGGTGCCCATGGGGCCGCGGGTTCAAATCCCGCACGGAACAAGTATTTGTATGGCCTACAAAGAATTGTTCTGGGTCTGGATGTTTGTCCTTGTGAAATTTATGTACGTAAACTGCTCCCACGATACAGATCGTGGACGTAACGTTTTGATAAAAACGAAGAAAAAAAAATTAACTACGATTCTTAATTAAGAAAATATGTAGATGTACATGATTGTGGGCCACATCATTCACTTACAATCAGGAGGATTGTGTGCTCGTTTGTTACCCTTATTTTATAAAAAATGTATATATGTGTATAAAGTATATCTTATATAAGATAAATCACTTCAACGATCACTTTCGTTATCCCTTCTCCTAATGGTTCCTAAGACACAGTTTTCTAGTTAAGGGCCAGGGAATGAATCAATGAATTTATGTAAAAGGTTGTGTTATAAATAAAATAAATTGAAAAAAAAAACGAAATAAGCCATAAGGACTGCCGACAGAAGTGAAAACTTAATGATATATGCATATTATACATGTAGACGGTCGCTACGCCGCGTAACATAGCGACGCTTAGTATAGCGACGCGTAGTAGACATGCTCGTGACGTGAGCATGTCGAGGTCATCGGTGACGCGAATCCATAAGTTTTTCCCCTACCAAAAATCGCTCAACGTGGCTAAAGAAGTTTTCACTTCAAAATATGTTATCGTCTTGGGAAAACAAAAAACAAGCAGTGATATTTTCCTATACTATTATAAACAATGACACGTAAAATAAAGTGTTTCTTTCTTTATTTTAAATAAAATTAATTCAAAAGAAATTGCTAAAAAATAAACAAATACAAACAGGTGGTAGAGCCATGCTGCAGCTATATTTGTAGTATAGTTGTAGCACGAATGGGTCGGCTCGACCGGGGAAGGACCACGCTCTCACAGAATACCAGCGTAAAATAGCAGCTTAACGCTGCTGTGTTTCGTATGGTGAGTGTAGAGAACCGGAGACCCTTTTTACTGGAAAAGAGTAATTCCATCTTAGTCCTCACGGGTGAAAACGCATCTGCATTTTGATTCTTGATCGAGGATAGATGTAGATGTCTATGGGAAGCCTTATTTATACGTTTTTTTTCAAAAACTGCAATAACGGTATATATTTATATATTAGAAGTTAAGTTTAAAATTTGGCTACTCTTTGAAAAATAACCCTGTATATGTCTATTTTACCACGTTTTTATTAAGTTTATTTCACGTTTGTTTGTCTGTATGTCGTTGCGGGTGGAATTTTGCAACTCAAATTTCGAGCACTTAAATTTACTAACTTTACGAGCACAGAAATTTTGAACATAGCTCCGAATTGGATGACAATGTAGGAATATACTAAAAAAAAATGCTATAAAAAAAACCGTTGAATAAAACTATTTTTACGGATTTTATCACGTTTAATTTTACTAATTTTGATTCATTGTTTCAGGTGCTTTACAGCACCATGGTCACGGGGGGACAGATGTTTGACGTCCCGATGTCATAGTTAGCCCGGCTACCTTCAGTTTTTTAAATATTAATTTTTGGTTCGACCTACGCAGTACGAGCTTGCAGTATCTTAAAGTCTTGCAGTGGTATGCTTGGTTTGGATTTAATTTTGTTAATTATAGATCCCAAGCAGATGGCAGCACCATCCATCTTCTCTATTGAAATTAGGATGTTTTTAATTTCAATAGCCTTGCGTATCATCCTTGAGCGGAATCGGTGTTCTTTTGCGAGGATTTGTGGTCTATCAAATCTGATGTAATGGCGGGGACGATCTTGAACATGTTCAGGTGCAGACTTCCTTTTTATGACTCACCCAGAACTATTTCTTTTGATATAGCCTAAAAGGCTTGATAGTCTGTCAGTAGTGTGTCTTTAGATTCCTTAGTTGTGTTTAATATATTTTAAACGGAGTCGAGTTTTTAACTACTGTTTTAACCATTAAGCTTGTTTAATGCTTGCGATGTCTTGGTCAATCGATTATAGTGATTATTTTTTGCTAAATAGGTTATTCTTCAGGAATGGTCCCATATAGGTTTAGCGAAAAAAATCCTCTCCTAAAGGTGAATATATAGGAGATGAAGTTTTAATGCAACTATTTAGACAACATTCTAGTTGTTAACTTGAGCTTGTAATATTCTTCTTCCCTTAAAAATGGTGTAAAATTTAACTTTTAAAAAGTAACTAAATAAAATAGTTTCCACGAATTAGCTTCTGTTTTTCTATATTAGTATTATCTGAAGTCGTTGCGTTAATTCTTCTACGTTTTGTCTAAATATCAACTTCAAATGTTTCATTTGTTTATTCAAAGTTGAACTTTATTGCTAACAGGCATGCTATTCTTTTGATAACGAAGCAAGCCTCAAGAGCAACAACATATTTTATCCTTAATTGAGGATAGAACAGATTTAGATGTCTATGTGCCACATCATCCATTTACCATCAGCTGAAACTGTGCTCGTATATCACCCTTATTTTAAACGATAAAAAAATAGGAATTATATTTTATACTTAGGGGTAACAAACAAACACAACGTATCATTTTGATTTTTAACCGAGGATAAAGAATGTGTCTATGGGCCAAAGCATTCACTTACCGTCAAGAGGTTTACGTGGTGAAACCATGCTGTAGCTATATTATGGTTGCAACACGAATGGATTCGACCGGGGAAGGTCCACGCTCTCACAGAATATCAGCGTAAAATAGCTACTCAATGCTGCTGTGTTTCCTTTGGTGAGTATAGAAAACCAGAGACCCTTTTTACTGGAAACGAGGAATTTAATCTTAGTCCAAGGAGGTGACATCGCATCTGTATTTTGATGCGTAACTGAGGATAATATTAGATATCTATGGGCCACAGCATCCACTTACCATCAGGTGGACTATGTGCTCGTTTGTCGCTCTTATTCTATATATAAAAAACATCAAGTGGACTGTACGCTCGTTTGTTACCCTTACCTTTATAAAAATGGATTCTCTCACCCCGCCACCTCACGTATAATATTAAATTTGTGAAAACTTTAAAACTAAATTCCAGTCTTGGTGTGCTCTAAGTGAAAGATCGGATAATTCGTTGTATAAACGTGTCGCCCGCGGCCGGTTATAGAAGGCACGTACTCGGGCTGAGCGGAAAGGTTAAGTCTTACATAGTTCGTGGAGTTGTAATTATTGACTTTTATTAAAAGTTCTCACCCCGTATTGTTGTAACTAAAGATGTAATAAGGTGGAATTTAAAAAAAAATCTGCATCTAGGAATTTATTCTGCGGAGGCATTATGCACATGGTATTGTACAGGGACTAACATAAACAGAATAATTATTTGGAGGCTTTTACTACGTGGTTGGACTCCTTATCTAGACCAGGAGTTAACCTCAAAACTCTTTGCCCCAAAACTGTAACTGCTATATTGTACGTGACGGATAAACCAGCTTATTTAAACATAAAGACATTTCTTGCAACACCTCTACACACATGGCACATTACAATTTTAAAAAACATAACTGTTATAAAAAAGAAACAAGAAAAAAAGTACTTATATATGTACACACACAAGCATATATTAATATTTAAAAAAAAACATTTGATATGATAAAGTGATAAAAACGTCTCAGCTAAAGTCGCCAGCTTGCAATGCTGATTTTCAATAAACGATATAGTTTATTTTACCAGGAACCCCCACAAACATTTTCTTCGGATGAAAGGGCTGATGCAGGCAAGTTATATCAATCTTCCGCTGTACGCGTTATAAGTGACGAGACGAACGCTCCGTCTAATGTTCGGTATATCCGCAACGAAATGATGGAAAACCGCAGTGCGTCTTGTTGGACTACAATGGAAAAGGGAAGAATAAGATAATAAGATGAAATGCATTTCAGCCTCTAATTGTACTGGCTCTACAGCCTCTAATTTTCACTTTTTTTTCTCAGCCGCTAATTGTACTGGAATACAGCAGTATACACACTGCTTGTACTTGTGCTGCGTGTGATTATACTGACTGTCTGTCTGTCTGACCCTGCAGACTGGAACACAGTAGTGCAAGCACTTGGCGACAGAAACAGGTAAGTGAGTGGTGCCTACACGACGACAGCGCCGCCACAAACCTCTATACAATGGAAGAAGTCATGTCCAGATAATACCCTATATGTTACACTGTTGGGCTGAATTTCCAATTTAAAAAGTTAGGTTTATGGATTTTATCACGTATATTAACTTATTTTAAATCCCTGACGTTTCGAGTACTTTACAGTACCCATGATCACGGGAGGTGTTCGACGTCCCAATTTCATAGTTAACCACGGCTACCTCCAGATTAAAATAATTAATTTTTGGTCCAATCTACGCAGAATGAGCTTATAGTATTCATCTTCTCTATTGAAATTAGGTTTTTTTTTATTTTAATAGCCTTGCGAATCATCCTTGAAAGGAATCGGTGCTCTTTAGCGAGGATTGGTGGTCTATCAAATCTGATGTGGTTCATAGACTGCAGACTCCGCGGAGCGTCGATTCTTCACATCAACCATGTATTCTTTTAAGAGGGTTTTAATTGATCTTTTATTTTGTAAGCGAGATCACATTCACAATCAAGCTTGTACAAGCAAGACCTCGTCTCATTTCCTAGAGGTTTTTTGGAGCAATTATAAGACCGCGTTGCTCTAGAACTAGTTGGCGGACAACATATGTCCTCAAAATAGTTTACCATTACAGCATATCAAAAGTAAACTGCTGAACATAGGCCTCCCCCATAAATTGCCTCTTAGGGAGGCTATTTGCCACAGCTTCCTCGCTTCACAACCGCAGTTTTTTTTTATTCAGCTGTTATCAGAAATATGATGCCCATCTCCTGGTTCAGCTGGACACCCGTGAGATAATATGGGGTAATGGAGATTCTTACACCGCCATTACACGGTTAAGCCGCGTATCGATTACGCGCTCTTGGCGCGCGCGCCATGAATGACCGCGCCGACCACTGCGCTCCGGGGATCGCGCTCCAAATGTTCGAAGTGTATCTACTAAGCGCTTCTGGTGCGCGCGGCAGCCACACCAGGGTTTGAACGTTCAACATGGGTGTCGGTCGTGTACGAGCATCTGCCGCTTTCATAGTTCCATGCATCTTCTTTGAGCGCTTTATTATGATAAAAGCGAATTTTGCTATTCCACAGCAATTATTTTGAACCATATAGTTTTATCAATTTACGGCAACTCTGGTTATCCATAGCTCGGAACACTACGAACACATGAATGATGAAACCAACCATCCCAACTGGCGCGCGCGCCAAAACTTAAACTAACAAGCGCGGTAAAAAACCGACACCAGATGGAGCGGCCCGCTCCACGTTTGAGCGCTCCAACGAACAATTTGGCGCGCGCTCCAAGGCGATATCCATTTCGCGCGGCTGGAGCGCGCACCAATGTTCGACATCTTGGAGCACATAATCGATACGCGGCTTTAACGAACCGAAATAGATTTTTCCTTAGAAATAAGGATTTCCTCACAATAGTTTCCTTCTTTGCCGAGCATGTTGTAACTTAGCACTTAAAATTGTAGTTACTAATTTCATTGATGCTGGCGGCGATCGATCCCGGGAAGGTCGCATACTTTAAAATTTACTTGTTAATAGGAATCGTTTTCTGCTTAGAAGTCTGTTTGTTGGTTTAGGTAATCCCTTCATATCTATTTTTGCATCCAAATAGTAGTGCTTGTACTGCTGTGTTCAGGTCTTAAGGGTATAGAGAGCCAGTATAATCTCGGGCTGTGAAATATTCCATTTTAGTCCCCACAAGTGACAACAAATCTGTAGCCTTCTTTATTTGAACTTGGTTGCAGGTGTCTATGGATCCCATTTACCTTCAAGGCTGTAATTTCGTTTGTCATATCAATTTTTTCTTAAAAGATTGCTTAGCTCCTAAGCCACCACAACTAGATTTCAACATATTATGTAAAAATAGGTCGATATTTTTAGATTGTTATCTAGAAGCAGTATTATTTAAAGGAAGGTTTACGAAAGAATAACAAAGCTCACATGATTAAATATAATCTCGGTGTCAGTTAAGTGCAGGTGCTAAGTGAAGCAACATGAGGCTAAGTTAGGTAAGCCTGTGGGGGAACAAAGAGAAATCAGTGTCACGTACAGAGGATTAGAGGTTCGGTTAGGATAAGTAAAATATATTTATTTGACTGCTGTGTTTCGTGTGTTTTTATCGGGAAGATGTTGCCGCCCATCTCCTGTTTCATTTCGCCTCTGACGATACCCACGGGATGGGGAGTAGTGGATTCTCTTACGCCGCTACTACAAGGCACATATTTTTTCACAATTTTTTTTGTTTTGTGTAACCTGTATAATAATGTTTAAAATGGGTCCGCCCTTTAGGCCTTAAGGCGTTCTCTCCCAGCCAACCCTTTTTTCACATGGGGAATGTTTACGCATACCCGCCTGTGGGGCAAGGACGGGTTCATTTTTCGCATACAGAGCCACGGAACGCCTCCCGCACACATCCGCGGTCCCACCAGCACTGGCTGTCCCATGGCGGCCCCTCCTCTGAGAGGACTACTTCTCCTCATCTCCTTCAGGTTAGGCGCACCAAAACATGGGCGCCCTCCTCCGCAGACTCTTCAGCTGCGCAACAGACGCCCCCGTGTCTGATGCGCGAAGGCCATGGCCAGAAAATGAGCACCTGGAAGCACTAGCCCTGACCCCAGCGGTGGATCTGGTCTATGGCTTCGCTGCCAAACCAAGTATCGGCTGCAGAGGTAGGAGAGCGGCGCCTCGAGTACCGACACTTTCCCCGCAGCCCCACCACCACCGCATCAACTAACGGTGCGGCCCCGTCAGAGTCCTGGAGGATAGGGCGAGGAGCATCGCCATACCAACACCCTCTTCCTCCACGACTCAACGTCTGCTGTAGTGGGAGAGAGGGTATCTCTCGCTGCAGTCCACCAGCACACATCCGAAGTGGGCTTGAGAAGCCCACTTGAGTGGCCACCGGGCCGGCCCTACACCTCTGGCCAGCCATGTGGGTTCCTCTAATTCACCGCGGGTGACCAAGCCACGGCTATTAAGCCCCCCTGCCACTGCAAGGCGGGAACCTGTCTGGGGTCTCAAGAACCTCTACCATTCACTCCCGAGAATCGTTTTCAGCAGTCTCAGATTATGCAAGCCATCTAGCTACAATTTTTATCGCAGCATTGGGAAAATCATTCTGGGAATTTCATTTCAGCCACTTAAAAGCAATGTGCACTGCTATGTTCCGGTGAAGGATATAGAGAGCCAATTTAATAACGGGCTGTAACCTGTAAAAATGTTCAAAAGGGTCCGCCCACTAGGCTTAATGTCGCCCCAGTCAACCCCTGGGTTTAGTGAGTACATAATCTGGTATTCATTTTGATTTAAATGTAAATTAAATAAAAATTGAAAATGTCATTGTATCATTGCTGAATGTTTTCCAACTTCCGTTACCATTACAGCCTATTAAAGTCCACTGATGAATATAGGCTTCCCAGAGCCTCCCCATAGGGGAATATATTATAGTTGCCACGCCACAGCGGCTGCCAATCGCAGTTTTTTTATTCGTTATTAGAAGACGCTGTTGCCCATCTCCTGATTTGTTTTCCTCTGTATCCTCTTACGACACCCACGGGATGATTTGCGTTAGAGAATATTCTTAAACCATCACTACACGGTCATCCAACTTACAGTTTAACAATACATAAATAACCATTTAAAAATTATTATCTGCTAATACATAATCTTCGGAATGGCTAAATCGATTGTGATGAAACTATATGAATAGATAAATAGCAATGCCAGGAAGGATCTAGGCTACATTTTGTAAAACTTGACATTTTTTAAACAATGAAAAATTGAAAAAAAGTCCTTGATCCAGGCTGCCGAGGTGGGTTGCTAGTTAGATAATAAAAGTGATTTCAAGTTACTCTAGGCAATAATGCATATTAAGACCACCATCATCATCATCATTACAGTCCTTCACAAGTCCACTTGAGCATAGGTCTCCCAAGCAATACCACAGCACGGTCCTGAGCCACCTGCATCCAATGACTTCCTGCATGTCTTACCAGGTCGTCACTCCATCTAGTAGGGCGACGCCCTACACTTCGTATACCTGTGCGAGGCTGCCTCGAGAACCTTTTCTACCGCAGTTGTCGGTGCTTCTGATATATGGCCAGTCCATTGCCACTTCAGCTTGATTTTTATTTTTTATTTTTTATTTTGCTATGTTTTTATTGAACTTTAGTTTATTATTGAATTTGTTCATAGTCGTTTATTTGTGTGTTACTAAAACCTTTTGTTTTATTTCTATATATAAATCTGCCTGTTTGTCTTTATGTTAAATAATTGGCTCTTTCCTATCTTTCAAATAAATACAGCCCAATTTATGTAACAACCGTAAAACTATTAGGTTTACATTAAATTTTCTAGCTTGTGGTAAATATATACACAGATGTACTTAATCCTTCGTATTGCCGTCACTTGAGCAACTCCAGACAGAGTGCATTGTGGACGCTTCGGATTTGTATGCATAGATAGTCGAGACAAAAGTAAATTTCTGGAATTCTAATATAGTTCCAAATCTAATATATAAAATTTATTTTTCTTTGTTCGAATTTTATGCGTCGCATAACTTTTATCAGATTGCCGTAAACTTTGTCAACTTATTGCTTAGTGCTGCGAAGGTCATAAGCATAGTACAATCAATCCATATTAGGTGCGCGTATCGTTCCGACAAATTTCTTTGAAAGTTATAGATCATTCAACTCAATGAATGTATTATCATTCCCAATTAAACAATATAATTCTTCCAAATTTAAAACCATAATTACAATAAATATTTTCTGCAGCAGCAAAGATTTCAGAAATTCTAGAAAGATCTCATGGCTTTTCGTGGTGTTGCAGTTGTTAATTTTCCAAGACCAAGTAATTAATTTTTATATAAGGGTGACAATCGAGCACACAGTTCTACCTTATGGCAAGTGAAGTTGTGGCCCATAGACATCTATATCTAACTTCGTTTGCGAAAAAAAATACAAAGGCGTTGTCAGCCGTGAGGACTAAGATGGAATGCCTTTTTCCAGTAAAATGGGACGCGGTTCTCACTACACCACCAAACGAAACACAGCAACATTAAGCTGCTATTTGAAGCTGGTATTCTGTGAAAGCGTTGTCCTTTCTCGGTCGAGCTGACCCATTCGTGCTACAACTATACTATTAATATAGCTGTAGCATGGCATTCTCTAAAAAACAATTATCCAACACTCAGCACGGTAGTCCCCACAATTTACCTGAAACGTTTAGTTGTCAGCAACGCGAAGCTGGCATCCAGTCATGTAGGTTCCTGTTAATACGTCGCTCTGGGACCCGTGTCAACACAGATAATATTTAATTGTTTATTCGATACTCTGTAGGAATGGAATTAGCTTTACTGGATGCGTCAATATAGACGAGTTAAATCCGTCATTAAAATATGCGCAAAAGAATAATTTTTATTGAATAAGGGCTACGAACGAGCACATAGTCCACCTGATGGTAAGTGGATACTGTAGCTCATAGACATCTGCATTTATCCCGATCAAAGACCAAAATGCAGAGGCGTTGTCAACACTGAGGACTAAGTTGGATGCCTCATTTTCAGTAAAAAGAATCCGGTTACACTTGTACGAAACACAGCAATATTAAGCTGCTATTTTGCGCTGGTATTCGGTGAGAGCGTGCTTCTATTCCAGTTCAGTCGACCCATTCGCGCTACAACTATAATATAGCTACAACATGGCTCTACCATTTAAAAAATAGGGAAGGAATACATATAACTTTCTAACTCTTTCTTTAATCGTCATTTTCGAAGAAATACAACTAATGCAATCCATCCGTCCTTTACATTTTTACCGAAAGTCCACTGCTCAATATACGCCTTCAAAAGATTATTTTATTGATTTTGCGTTAGTTTCACGCTTGACAGGCGAGTTAACAATCGTATTTTGTTATTTTTGTTAGGAGGAGAAGATGATGTTATGCTGAAATGGAGATGGACAATATCCTCATTTAATTTCCTCTGTTGCTGTAGTTGCTGATATTACAACATTGCAAATATGCAGCGAAACGAGGCGATTACAAGAATTTAATTGTGTACAAACAATGAAGTCGATTAAGATATTAATAGAAACGGGCGTTGCGTTTTGGAAATGCATTATATTAAATATGTCAAAATTAATTAGCTAAGATCCGCGTAATACATGCAAGAAGTCAATGGATGCAGGTGGCTCAGGACCGTGCTTTGTGGCATTCTTGAGGATGACCTATGTTCAGCAGTGACGTGGAAGGATTGTAATTAATGAATGAAATAAATATGTAGTAAAAAGAAAGTCTCACCTAGTTTGAAGAGTACCTCCGCCCTACTTTAATTGCGTTACCACTAATCCCATCACCACTACTCCCAATACTACTACACAAGGAGACACACCACCGTCGATAATACAAAATGCCTCTAAACGAGGCATCCTCATGTGAAGTAGACTCTGCGTGGCTGACCCTGAGCCTGTCTTAGTTATTATATTGTTGTCAATTGTTGTAATTTTATGATTTAATTTTTAGTGTTTAGTAATTTCTAAGTTAATAACTATTCACCTTTTTTGTTATTTACATACTAATTTAATAAAATTTTCTGAAATTAATATCTTGATAAACTTACGCTGCTATATTAGCGGCATCTGAATGAGTCGTCGTGCGTGACATGCACTCCGTCCAACAGAATATTGTGTTGCTGTATTTAAAACAACAGATATTTTTTACGTGTCAAGAGATGTTGTGGTAGCGCCACGCTGCAGCCATCTTATGGTTGTGGTACACGAGAATGGATCGGCTCGACTGGGGAAGGCCACTGCCTCACAGAATAACATTGTATAATATTACAACAGACTTTTCTGTTTACTAAGTTTGAGCAAAACTCTTCCACAATCTTTTCAAAATATTTGTAAGTAGCACATGGGGGTCTGTAAACACTTACAACAATGAGGTGCTCGAGCTTGACACAAGCCATTTCTATAGTTCGCTCAACAGAGAGACTCGCAATATCCTTATGTTCTTTATATAATAATGATTTATCTGCTAATATTAAGGAGCCAACCACGTAAACTTTTTCTCTATTGAAGTAACTGACCACCTGTTGATTGCTGAAATTAAACATAAAATTATAATATTTTAGCCAATGTTCAGTAATACAAAGGGATATGTATGTTAGTATTTAAAACAATTCAAATTCCACCTTGCCCATCATGCCTTGTAAATTTTGATGCACCAGGTGTAAAACACCCTTATTACTTATTTGTGGGCTGCATTCTAAATTAATTAAACTGTTATTATTGCCAGAGATTGCCTCTATTGTCGCATTCACTAATTTAAATTAGTTGGAACTGATTCCAAATTAAATGTCAAATGATTGTACTGCTCAATAGAAGCAGCCTTGGTAGCCAAAAACTTGGCTAAGCAGTGGTAAATAATAAGATAGCACATTTGCTACTAGTCTTAAGTTATATTTGATTGATAATACCTATCTTCTTCCAAAACTCTTAATTACATTATTTATGTCAATTAATGAAATTTGTCATTATCATTGCAATTATATGTCAAATTTAAATTATTATTACATATTAAATTATTAATTTGTAAATTGTATGTCTTAGATTATTTTCCTGTGGTAATCCCTGTATATAAGGCAGTGTGAACAATACAAATTTTGTTTAATAGCAGCTTTATGCTGCTATGTTTTGCATGGTGAATGTGGAGACCCAGTGACACTTTTTACTGGAAACCAGGCATTCTATCATAGTTATCAGTGGTGACAACGCATTTGTAATTTGATTCTTAATCAAGGGTTTATGTAGATATCTTTGGACCGCAGCATCCACTTACCATCAAGTGGACTGTGTGTTTGCTTGTCACCCTTATTCTATAAAAATATTTTGTAATGAAGCATTTCATTTTGTTCTGCAGGGGTGACAACGCATTTGCATTTAAATTTTTAATCGAGATCGCCAAAAGTTAGAGTTAGTGCCATTCGTTATTTTTTCTATAAAAATTGTTTATCTGATGTCACTTCTAGTAATCTTCCTAAGCACTGAATAATTATTATGCGAAACCACGTATAACCTCTAAAATTGCTCAGTATCTTTTGGACGCCCCGCAAGGATTTTTTTCTGCTGATTTATGCCAAAACATGTAAGCATAAAGGGATCAAAAAGTATTCTTAGCAAAGAAACCTTAATTGAAGTCTTACAAAAGTCCTCTGCTGAATATACGCTTGGTCGCAGGTCGGCGACTGAAGTTTACTATTTTGAGTTGTTATCAGAAGATGTTGTACCCATCTCTTGTTTTAGTTTCCAATGTCGCTTCTAACGATACCCACGGAATGATACGGGGTAAATGTTGGTGATCTTTTTCGCACGTTCTGTCGTACGTGATCCACTCTTCATCACCAGTGATTAATCTTTTCAAAATGGTTCGGTTTCATTACGTTGCTCAATAGAGAATTGCAAATGAGTACACGATTCATTAGGTTTCTTTCAGTGAGCCTGTGGTACCCAAATATCGTCATAATACTTTTTCAAATGGGTCAAAACTGTTTTGTGGTCAATCCTCACCCTTTGGCTATATAGTTACTACTAATATGCTGATCTTGCCCACTTGTTCAAAATGGCATCGACTTTATCCTTGAGAGGCGACCAGAGCGAGCTGCATCTTTGACATTAAAATTCTCGGACTGAAATATATTGTAGTTAAAACAAAAAAATTAAAAATTGTTGGCTGTCTGTCTGTCTGTCTGTTTGTTTTGGGCACTTCCAGAATGGCTGGACCAATTTGACGGGACTACCGGCAGATAGCTGATGTTATAATGAGTAACTTAGGTTAGGCTTTTACTTTTTCTTTACGTTCGGCGCAAAAATGAAAACTCATGAAATCCATTCGTAATAAATACCACGCGGATAAATTCGCGGTAATAGCTTTAAATAAGTATAAATAAAAAACTACTGTTATTTCCCGTATATTTATTTTAACGATCGTCGCTTAGATCGACGGTTCATGATGTAAATAGCGTCTTCAAACACGATTGTTTACTTAATGATTAATTGTAATTGTGTGTTAAATAAAACAAACGACATAATCTGTGTTTGCGTATAGTGGTGGGGCGACAATCCACTTCCTATATTCTCCTCCTGGAGGTGTTGTTTGAGGAAACAGGGCATGGAACAAGAAAAACAGCAGTGTAGGTACGGTAGTAATGGTGATGATGGTGATCTACACGTGACACACTACACTATACGTTGTAGAACCACGCTAAAACTATACTATGGGTTGGTGCACGAATGGGTCGGCTGACCAGGGTGACTCGCTCACAGAACACCAGCGTAAAATAGTACCTGAATGCTACTGTGTTTCGTATAGTGAGTGTAGAGAACCGGACATAGCTACTTACTATAAACGAAGAATTCTATCTTTAAACCTCAGGGATGACAACGCATCTGAATTTCCATTATTAATGTCGAAGACAGATGTAGATGTCTATCACAACATCTACTTACCATCAGGGTGGACTATGTGTCGTTTGTCACCCTTATTCTATAAAAAGAAATCTATTATATGTTTAGTTATATTTGATATTTTCATATAACTGCTTTAAAAAATGGCTCACCCACCGCATTTCCAAAAGTATTGCTGAGAGAAATCAAACATTAAATCGCACTGATGGAATTAGATAAAAGGAAATGGTCGGAATTACGTTTCTATTTTATTTTCACCTGTTAAAACTTGTAAATTGTTTAAATTGTTTTAAATGAACAATCTAAGTATCTTCATTTTATAAAGTATTTTTGAAACGTGTATATCATAATGTATATGTCCAACTAGCTTAATTAGCCGTTCATGAACAGCCTACCTGCATGCATTACATGGTATGGTCACCCCATTAATTTCTTTCAACGAGACGGTTAGTCTGTCTGTGTAGTTAGTGCTATGTGCTATATTCTATAATGTACGCGGCTTTAGAGCAGCCTAAAGGCCACCCCAGCCACCTTAACCTACTGTAGTTGATGTTCAAGATATTTGCAATATTCTGTTAGACGCATATTTATGTTAGTAGTATAGTTGTAGCACGAATGGGTCGGCTCGACCCCTGGGCGACCACGCTCACAGAATAGCAGCGTAAATAGCAGCTTAATGCTGCTGTGTTTCGTATGGTGAGTGTAGCGAACCGGAGACCTTTTACTGGATACGAGGCATTCCGTCTTAGTCCTCACGGGTGACAACACATCTGCATTTTGTCTATAGAGTCTATGGTCTGCAGCCACCACTTACCATCAGGCGGACTGTGTTCGTTTGTCACCCTTATTCTATAAAAAGACGCATCGGCTGAATATCATTCAGGCCGCTAGTTGAACAGCACCGTTTAGAAAAAAAGCTACTATTGAATGAACGGCTAATTAAGTAAGTTATTGCGTGCAGAGATATGATCGTCAAAATTACCTTGACTCGGCCCCGAATCAAGGTAATTTTAACACCTCAGAATAAAAAGAATAAGAATGGTAGTAAATACCTACTAGGTGGAAAGTCCTTTCTGCCCAGGAGTTCTTCTGGATAGGTATTACCTTCACTCTGTTTCGCCGTCAAACAGCAGTGCGTGCTGGTGGTCCGGTCTGACGGTATAGATAGCCAGGATATTTACATATACAAGTGGCATTCCAACTTAGTCCTCATAGGTGACGAAACAGCTGTAGCCTCTTTGTTTAAATATATTTAATACAGGTGTTCATGCGCTGCAGTAACCACTTATCATCACGGACTGTAAGTTTGCTTGAAAATAGATTTTAAAAACTAAATAAATAAGTTTAATGTTTACGTTTAACAGCTAGTGACAATGAGCCGGCCACACAGATCGAAGAACCGACTATCGATCGGAAGAAAAAATCTCAAGTGGCAGCCTCCTAACGAAAAAATCAAAAGAAAAAGATCCCTAATTTTGGCTGGTGACTGGCACTGCACAGCTTCCTCCATGGTTTCATCCCAGTGATTATAGTTTTCTAAAAGATGCAGAGCTTCACATGCTTCTCTATAAGTTGCGCATTCCTGACCGTTGACAGTTTAAGGTCTTTATATCCTGTAGGACCCCGAACATGGTGCAGCAGCAATCGTAAACAGAAACATTCAAAATTAGTTACATGGACGGTATACACACGACCAAGGGCATCTGATGACTTTACACCGGGCCAATTTGCAACAGGCGCGCTTTGAATACGGCGTTTCCACTCCTTTCTAGATGTGTTCCAAGTATAATAGCGGGGACTTCAGAATATAACAACGTTTTGCAAGGGGTCGGTTTGACAAAGTTGAAAGAAGGCTGTTAGTGTAGGTTTGTGCATGCAATTCTTTCTCGGTAATTTCTTACGGTGAAATATACACTCTCCATTTTCTAAGTGCACAGCAAGGTGAGTAACTGTTGGGTGCCTTTCGTGTAAAAGAGGGAGACGCCACGCTGCCTCGTTACTGCTGACATAACGCCCTGCTTGAAAGGTCTGTACTTCATTAACGGATTTGCTCACCTTCACTCCTGAGATTAAATATTGCTTGGTCGCTTCCTTTATTTATGTACTTACAGATATACTTGATTGCGCGGACAGAGCTACATGCTTCTACATTAATATGGGCATTAAACATTTTACATAGAATGGGCGAATACGGGACAATCCAGCTGTTATCTAAGGTTTCGACCGCTCCAGAGCGAGATTGATTGTAACTTTCCTGCCACCATCTTCGGGAGCTCTGCGTCTGTATAAACGGTAGCCATTGTCATTGTGTACTGTTTCTTTTAATAGTTGTTTAGGGAATTTCTTTGTAGATTTTTCTTCTTTCACATGGCGATATTGAATTTCGTGCTCCACATGGATCGTGAATCATATTTCGGACGATGGTATCATACAATTCTTTATCTTGCTCAGGATCCGGAATCTCGGCGCTTATTATGTCGTCTATTTGGCTGGGCCGCAACTTCTCTTTAAGTCATATTAGAATGTGGGCATGCGATAATCCTCTTTTGCCATTCAATTGAATACATGAAGCACTGCACCTCTCCGAAAATTTTCCTTTGTTAATTACATTAATTTTTGTACCTTTAATCTAAATACTCTAGCAACTAAATCGTGTCTGTCAGTACTTTTTGGCCCGGCATTAGCTCCTCGGTTATTTCTTTCCATGTGGGATTGCAAGTTAAAGTAACAAAGATCAGGTCTTCCGTAAGTTCGTACATAGGCGAATGCGTCTTGTGTGTACTCATGTAGGTAGCAGGGACTGTTAACGAATGATGAGGGCAGAATTACCATTTTACCTAAATCTCTGGGTTTACATTGGCGTCGCTAGAAACTGCATCTTGTAAATGTATATAATTCTCAACGCGCAGCTTTTTGATTTAAAGATATATAACGGAGACGTTCACTTTCTACCTTCACATACATGTGTACCAAAAATTGATGAAATAATTGTCTACACCGGGCTAAGAGGTTAAAATCATTTTCTCGCAACATCGTATGATACGCATAAAATCCATACGTGATACTTTTTGTTCGGAGTAGGCTCTTTGTGACCAGGTTAATGAGTGGAATATGAAAATAATAACCTCTTGTCCTTTGAAATAAATCAATGGGTATTGCAGAGCTACATAAAACTTGTGTGTATCGGCTACCCGTTGCAACGTATCATCACGTGCTCGCAAGACAATGTCTCGTGAAGAAAATTGATCACCACTAATTACGGCTGCTATTTCGTTTATCAAAGGTGCATTGTAGCGCCTTTCGTGCTCTCCTCGAGGGGTCCGATCTGCGTGAATGACGACTTTATAATCCTCTTCAGGTAGGTTTTCTAAAGCAGTTTTAAATGTTTTGACTAAAATGTTACGTTCATGCAAGAATCTTTGAATTTTGAACACTGTGTCTCCTCAACTCCCTGCATAAATTGGCAGCGACGGTCTACCTCAATTTCTTCGTCACCCATAAAATATACTTGTAAAATTTATGCTGTTCGTTTTCAGCTGGAAAAAGTGAACCTATTCTATGATAAATTTGCCTTGCACCGTAAATGTAGGCGAAAATCCGGCATTATTATTTCCCGGTCAACTCCGAAGGACGTCATTTGAAAGCATGAGTTATATTTCTGGATCCTGTTTAAAAGCGTCGTGACTCATTAGCATCATATAGAAAGAGAGTTTCAAAGGTTCTTCTGGTTCCCCAAGTAACGGAAGAGACACTTTGCCATTGAACAGCACATGCCTGCGGTCTCATCTTTCCTTTCAAAGCGCTGCAAAATCGACACGCCTTGTCCATCAGTCCGATAACAACTAACCTGTGATTTTTATAATCAATCAACGGATCATAATTGAATGCTGCGTCATTAAAAACCGACCAATAGTTTCTTTGAAAATTTTGTCGACGTTCAGCTTGAGCTGTGCAAATGTTATTCCGAAAATTTTGATCCATTATAGGACGTCCGCCATATTGAATTTAGTGTGACGTCATTATAGTTTTCGTATTCTTCTCAGCAAACCCTTTCATTTGGTACCTATATCATGGAAGTGCATAAAAAATAAGTAGTCCGCCATCTTTGGGAGTTCGCCATATTGATTTCAGAATGACGTCACGTAACTAACAATGCATTGTCATACTAAAAGCGTATGCAAAATTTCGGCTCAATCGGTTGGGGATAACAGTTTTAAAATTCAGTTGCAAGATTTGAGCTAAACAAACAAACATACAAACATTGTAAGTTAAGTAAAAGCTTGTAAAAATCAGCCCTAAGAGTAATGTTGACACGAGAGCGCGCTATTAAAGTTTCATAAAGCCCACAAGGCCTAGTTTGGGTCCGCGCCAAACAGATAATAGAGATCTATACACGTCGAACTGACGTAGCAACAAACGGCGAGACTACGAAAATCTATAGAGTCAACAAACTGCCACGAATATAAATATAATCAAAAAAATATTAAACGATTGACGTCATCGTGGCGCAGTGGCTTAGCAATGCGTTGCAGCGCCGAGGGCCGTGAGTTCGGATCCCTTTGATTATCTAATCAAGTATTTGTATGGCCTACAAATAATTGTTCTGGATCTGGATGTTTTTCCGTGTGAATTTATGTATGTAAACTGCGCCCAACATACAGTAGAAATTCCTAGTGGGAAGTAACGTTAACTTAAAAAATCTCTTTGTTATTGTACACAATGTTCATTATAATTGACCGTATAGTGGTGGTGATCGTAGTGGCAGTGTAAGAATACTAACTACCCTATATTATCTCGTGGGTGTTGTTAGAAGCGACAGAGAGAAACAAAACAATAAGCAGCAGCATCTTCCAAATAACAACTACAAATAAAAAACCTGCGGTTGCCAACCGCCTCTCAAACGTGGCAACTGTAACAAATATCTCTATGAAGAAATATATGGTGGAGGCCTGTGTTCAGCAGTGCGCATTTGTTAGGCTGCTAAAATCAAAAATCAAACCTACTCTGTACAGTGGCAAAATCGTTTGCTGTGTTCTCACGCTGAATGTCTCTACTTAGCCTTTGGTGAGAAAATGAACCTGATATCTCCATATATATACAGATGCGAGTTGGTATACAGTTCCTTAAGAAATTTCACCGAAATTGTATTGTATTAAAATGGTGATTTTTATAAATATTTTATTTCTTGTAAAACATCTTAATATGAAAAATTCCATTTGTCAAATATCCGACCGGAAAGAGATTCCTCTGACCGGAAAGGAAACTGAAAGAAACTCAGATATTCTCTTTCTTGTCATTGTTTTAAATTTCAAATAAATATATTTTATTTAATAAATAATGGACCTAAATATAATTGGTAACTTTGTTTTTTTTAAAAACAACCCCGTTAGCTTTCTTACTAGCTCTTCATAGAAAGAAAGGGTTCTTTCCGAACCGATGGCAAATCTATACACATATATAAAGAAAATTAATGTGTTTGTCTGTATTGAAATAACTAGCTTTTATTGCTCGGAGAGTTTGCATAGTATTAAGACAAATAACCATTTATGAAAGAAAATTTCTGTCTGTCTGTCCGCGCTAATCTTCGGAATGGCTGAAACGATTGTGATAAAACATTACGAAATGTAAAGCAATGCCAGGGAAGAGGGTATCTAAAACGGAAAATGGGCAACAGCATCTTCCTGATAACAACTCAAAATTATAAAAAACTGCGGTTACCAACCCGCCTGCCAAACATGGTAACTATGGCAAAATCCTCCATATGTTACATTCTATGGGAGAGGCCTATGTTCAGAAGTGGATCTTTTATAGGCTGTAACTGATGGATTCATGCAAACAATTAGAAATAAAATAAGTAAATAATTTTGCCTCCTCTCAACATTTTTGTATCGGCCTAATAGACTGTTTCGTGGAAGGTTGCCAATATCGAAAACAATGGCGTGCCCGTTTGATAAACTTGGTCGCCGCCTGATGTACCTTTACCGCACATTATCATGTTAATAAATGTACCGACGGATGCTGTGTTAATGGAACTATATCTGATTTTCACGGTGCATGTACCTAATTGAGGGGTATACGATGTTGGATGAGATCATATCTATCGAGAGTTTAAGGTTAGTTTGATTTCTACCGGTATTTTATTTAAGTAAGTGACTTACGTGAAGTGGTGGAGTGTAACTAACCCATATCACCCTGTGTCATAAGTGTGGCGACAGAGGAAACAAGGAGATGGGTTGTCAAGACGCTGCTGGTCTTGACAACTATGGAAAATATCCGCCTTTGGGGCAATCTATGGGAGGCCTATAGCAGCAGTGTCTGTAAAGTCACGGTAAGCGTGACAATCGAGCACATAGTCCACCTAACACATATACATCTGTTGTTGTTCGCACTATAAGGTCGGCTTATTGCCACTTCAGCCTACTGATCCGCTGGGATATGTTAGTTATACTCTTAATGTCTTGCGGATATCTTCGTTGCAGCATAGGAACTTCTAGCGCTCTCCGTAGCTCGTTGAGTGATTAATGAAAAAAGTTAAAAAGCAACATCTTATAATCGTTAATTATCTCTTACTTAAATTAAGTATTAGTTATCTCTATACTTGCCTCTTCCTATTGTCATTTAGTTTAACAAAGCCTATTCACTTTTGCCTTAAACATACCCACATTATAATTGGATGGAAAGACAGATGCTGGCAAATTATTCTACTTCTTAATGCACGCATTATGAACGACGAAGCAAATCGTTTGGTTCGAATGTGCGGTATGTCGACAAAAAGGGATGGAGAACAGCCGAGCGTCCGAATAGAAAGGGAGGAATTAAGTTATAAAATGAATGTTCGTCACCTCAGTTTTATAATATAAACTGCCACGACGGTGCAGCGGTCAAACGCCCTGGATACGATTCCGGTTGGGCCAAACTCAATCTTATCTTACCAGAAATTATCAGTAAAAGCCCGGAGTCATGAAGGTGGCAGTGTTTCACCCTCGGAAAGCACATAAAACCGTAGGTTCTGCGCCTAATCTCTCTCCGGTCGTGTCAGATTACCAGCCCATCGGAGTATGAGAGTGAGGGAATAGAGAGTGCACCTGTGCTTGCGCACTATACAGATCCTGTACAGATGGCTAGCCTTCGTTAAGACTGGCCTCCGTGACTGAAATTCTATCTGGAGGACATTATTATAAAAAATGAGGTATACATATTGTTCTATTAAACTTTTAAAAAGGTTTCACATTGTGTGATGAGTTTGATGCTCATTTATTCTCAAACTTAGTTAAAACGTTTTCATATTATAAACATAATTTCCGGTTCCCAGACAGGAAACAGTGAGATTTCATCACAAGCAAGATCTGTATCGATCTGAGGCTTTTACGTTGATAACAAAGGCTCACTTTTAATACCTTTCAATCTGTTTATACAAAGGAGGTGGTTGGTAAGAATCTCTAAACACTTCATAATCGATTCCGTATATTTCTTTTTATGAATAAAACATAATTATATTATTGAATAAACTAATTTTTCGGATTTTACCGCTTATTTTAATTTATTAAACTTATTTTTTTTTATTTATCCTCAGCACCCGAAACGTCAGGAATTAAAAATAAGTTAAATTAATAGTCCGTAAAAATAATATTATTAAATGTTAATTATTCGCGTAAACATAAGAAATCATTACGATTATATTATTATTTCTTATTCTATAAGTTTCAGTCTGTTGTATCCCCTGTGTTTGTACTCCCTTTTTCCATTCTTCACGGTTTAGGTCATTTTGTGTCCAGTTGGTACAGAAGTTGTCCATTCCATCCCGCCATCTCCTCCTGGTCCTGGTGCATCATCGTGTAAATTTGTGTGGGACCCATTACCTAGAACGTTTGGCCCACAACCCGTCCAACATTCGGCAATATTAGGCAACGTTAGGCAGCTATATTACCAACGTCTGTGATTCGAGTTTTGGAGCGCAGTACTGATTTGTATAGGTCTGACAGTTAAGCTAAGTGCGGAATTCTAATGTCCTGTCAAAACCAAGTCTAAGCACTGTAGGTTAGTATGGGGAGAATGCGCATGTACATTATTTGATTATATTATATTCTCATTATCATCATCATCATTACAGCCCTTCTCAAGTCCACTGCTGAACATAGACCTCGCCCAAGGAACGCCACAAAGCACGGCTTTGAGCCACCTGCGTCCATCGATTCTTTGTATATCTTACCAGGTCGTTACTCCATCTAGTGGCGCCTTACACTTCGCTTACCGGTACGAGGTTACCCTTCGATTATATTACCTGAATATATTATAAGAAGAAATATTTTTCCATGTAGAAGACGTAGAAATACTTAGTCCCACAAAGGACAGAGGCGCACATTTTGAAATCTTTTAAATTAATTAAAAGATAAATGTACTTACAATTTTTTTATTATCATCATCATCATTACAGCCCATCACAAGTCCGAAAGATTATCCTACTTACGTAGTGATAGCATTCTTTTCTGCCTATTATTCCGTCTGGGTAGGTATCACCTTCACCTATTTGTGCTGTCAAATAGCACTGCTTGCATTGCTATGTTCCGTGTGAAGGACCAGAGCCAGTACAACTACAGGCTGTGAGGCATTCCGTCTTACTTTTCAGAAATGACAACGCATCTGTAGCCTTCTTTGTATAAATTTGGCTGCTGGTATGGAGTGCAATAGCCACTTACCATCAGGTGGAGTATAAGTTCGTCTGTCACTTTAGTTTTATAAAAAACCTTCCCAAAGGAGTCGTTGTCCAAAAGTAAAAAAAAAAACAGAGGCAGTCATAAGGACTGCCGACAGAAGTGAAAGCTCAATCATACGTGCGTATACATGTACACAGGCTGCTATACTAAGCGACGCGTAGTAGACATGTCAAGGTCATCGGTGACGTGAACCCATGAGTTTTTTCTCTACCAAAACTTGCTCAACGCAGCTAAAGAAATTTTCGCTTCAAATATTTAATAAGTATTAATTAATTAAGTACAATTTTTAAGGAACCCTAAGATAACAACTTAGATCTAAGCACTCAAAAATCGGACAATGGTTTATTAAATCGTCGTCAACAAAGAGCTCGTACGTCGCACCGTGTCGTCGTGACTTCATGTACCGGTTACTGGTAAGTATCTAACGGATTATTATGACCAAATAATCGATAACTTATTATTGTTAAGCGACATCGAGTAGATTTGATAGACCACAAATCCTCGCAAAGAACACAGATTCCTTTTTTATAGGAGAGGGGCAAACGAGCATGCGGCTCACCTATAAGTGACTACCGCCGCCCATAAACAACTGCAACACCAGGGGAACCAGGGGAATTGCAGATGCGTTGCCGGCTTTTTAAAAGGAGTAGGCTCTTTTCCTGAAGGTCCCTAAGTCTTATCGGTCCGGAAAAATCACTGGTGGTAATCGATTCCACCAATCATCCAGATGGTGTGGATGGTATCGGGAATTCTGCCGCGATGTGCGTTCGTGAAATTTGGCGGTTGGGATTAATCCGCACAATTCCTCAGAGCACTCCCCGTGATAAATGCGAAAGAAAATGCAAAGGGATACAACATCTCTTCGCAGCGCCAATGAATCGAGCCGATCGGCAGGACTCGGTCGTCGACGATTCAAGCCGCTCTGCGCTGAATGCGGTCAAGTGGAAGGAGCTGGCACTGGGGAGCCCCATCCCAGATGGGAACAGTATTCCATGTGCGGCCGAACCTGCGCCTTGTAAAGTTGCAGGCGTTGTGCCGGCATGAACTACTGTCCCGCTCTGCTGAGCACGCCAAGCTTTTAGACGCCAATTTGGCCTTCTTCCAAGTGACCACGAAACTGCACGTCACTCGATATGTCGACGCCGAGGATTCCGATACTGGCTGAGGCAACAAGGGGAGTGCCTTGAAACTGAGGACGACAAAGGGGTTTTTTTTAGCAGTAAACGCGCAAACTTGTGTCTTCTGAGGATTAAACTGTACCAGCTTTAATCGCCCCCAATCCAAGACTTTGTTCAGCAATGACTCGACTCAGACACTAGTTTGTTCCGGTACTCGGCGACGCTTTCCCGAGAAATATTGGCACGGCCAGTATAGAGCATCACCAGTGCTGTCATCCGCATAGCAATGAATGTTACCAGTTTGCAACATATCATTGATATGCAGAAGAAACAGCGTTGGTGATAGCACGTATTTCGTGGAACACCAGCGTTAATAGCTTGAAGTCGGAGCATGCACCGTCTACGACCTTGATGCTCCGATCTGCAAGAAAGCTGGTGATCAAATTGCACATTTCTCGGGAAGCCCATGGAAGGAGCTTCGAAAGAAGCGCTTTGCCAAACCCGATCAAATGCCTTCGCAATGTCCAAACTAACGGCCAATGCCCCCCTTGACTCTACTGCCTTCGCCCATCTATGAGTCAGGTAGACCAGAGGATCACCAGCTGATCGACCTCAACGAAAATCGTATCGGCGGTCACTAGCAGCTGGTGACCCTCAAGGTACCGCATAAGCTGGCAGTTTAAAATGGATTCCATTATTTTGGAGAACAAGGAGGTGATGGCGATAGGCCTGTAGTTGGACGGGTCCAATGGTCGCCTCTTTTAGGGATCGGGTTGACAAAGCTGTCTCCCATGATTTCGGGACTACGGCTGGGAGTAGGAGTACCGGAAAAGACGCGTTAGAACCGGTGCCAACTCCGGAGCACACGTCCTCAGCACAATTGGGGATTCCGTCAGGCCCACTTGACTTGTGGATGTCCAGGGAGAGGAGTGCTTGCGAACCGAGCGCTGTGAGAACCGCACAACCGGCATGGAGCACTCACACCTCGGGATGGTCGGCGGTGTTCTCCCGTCATCAAGAGTCGAGTTGGACGCAAAAAGGGAGCCTAAAGGTCGGCTTTCTCTTTTGCGGCGTGAGCCAGTGAGTCGTCCTCCTGTGCAGAGATGGTAGTGATGGACAGAAATTCTCTTAGACAGCCTTGGCGAGACCAGAATGCACGGGTTCCCGAAGGAAGGCAAACTAGTTTTCGCCAATTCTGCTTATGCTCTCTGACTTAGCATTGGCAAGAACTCTTTGAAGGAAATGGAGGTGAAGTTATACTTCTTTTTAAGCATGCTGGTGTTTACATCCTAAGCCGCCGAACACTCAGCCCAGGCCTGATAACTCTCCTGCTTACTGCGTAATGCAGTCTTACAGGAGCGACCAAACCAAGGCTCAGATCTGCCTCCGATGGGTACCACAGATGATGGAATAAATAGTTCCATTCCTGTAGCACCACATCAGTGACAGAGTCAGCAACAGCGCTGGGATCATCCGTCGAGAAGCAAACCCGCCCCATGGGTAAGATGCAAAGAAAGACCGCATTCCGTCCCAATCCGCCGGGCTGTAATGCCAAACATGGCGGCAGCCTGCAGAACGCAACCGCGAGGCGAGCGTGAGGCACCACACCCGGATCAGACAATGGTCAGAAGGTCCAACAGGAAGTAGGCGAAGTAACCAGTTGTGTCAGATCATATGCCAAGGCAAAGTCATACACAGATCTCCCGCATGATCGGTTAAACGTGAACCGAGCCATTCGGCGTGGTGGGCGTTAAAATCGCCAAGGATCACGATCTCTGCGGATGGGACCTGTTATTTCCTACCAGGATTCCTACCAAGGATGATTCGCGAGGCTATTGAAATTAGAAAACATACTAATTTCAATAGAGAAGATTTATGGGTGCTGCCATCTGCTTGGGATCCTATAATTAATAAAATTAAATCCAAACCCTAGTATACCACTGCAAGACTTAGAGATACTGTTATCTCATTCTGGGTAGATCGGACCAAAATTAATATTCGAAACTGAAGGTAGCCGGGCTAACTATGACATCTGGACGTCAAACACCTCAGTCTACCCTGTGACCATGGGTGCTGTAAAGTACCCGAAACGTCGGTAGTTAAAAGTTAAATTAAACGCGATAGAATCCGTAAAATTAGTTTCATTTATACCTTAAAATTAAAAAGGTAGCAGCGCTCTTGGTTCCTCGAATGTTAACAGACGTCCAAAAGAAGGCAAGAGTTGACATTTCAAAGTTAAATTAGCAATAATTGAAGAAGATCCAGATTTTTGTGCACGTTTCGTAACCGTAGATGAAACGTGGGTACACCATTTGACCTGGAGTGGAAAAACTAAAACAAGGTTTGAAAAGACCGTCTTTCCCGCCAGTCAAGAGATTCAAGGTATCTGCGTCCACTGGAAAAATAACGGCATCTGTCTTCTGGGATGGAAGGTATAATAATGATCGACTATTTAATAGGAGAGACAATAATCGGAGATTATTACGCACCACTAATCAAAAACTACGCGAAGAACTTAGAATAAATGTCGAGCTAAATTGCGTGCTGGAGTGCTTTTTCATCATGATAACGCCTCTGCCCATCGATTTGGTGTTGCAGGTGCTGCCATCCGAACTGCTGGGTTTCAGTTAATGCAGCACTCACTATATTCTCCGTACCTAACTCCGAGTGATTTTCACCTTTTACTCACCTGTCAAAGCACTTGCGTGGTATAAAATCGTCGGGAACGATGATATGATGTGTGCGGTAGAGGCTTTTTCGAGTCCCAGGATCAAACCTTTTTTCCAATTGAATTAACCAATTTGCAAAACTCTATTCAAGGTGTATTAGCTTAAAAGGCAATTACGTTGAAAAATAAATACTATTTACATATATTTATCCCAGAGTTTCATTCCGTTTCCAAAACTTATTGATGAACTAGTATGTAACTTGTTACCTATTTCTACCGCCAAATAGCATTGCTTGCTCTGCTGTTTTCCGGTCTGAAGGGTATAGGGAGCCTGTATAATAACAGGCTGTAAGGTATCCCATCTGCGACTTCAGAGATGACAAAGCATCTGTAGACTTCTTTGATTAAAGTTGCTTACAAGTGTCACTCAATCAGGTGGACTGTTTTGTAATTGGTTTCTCAGAAACAGCTCTAAAGATTTTTTTTCAGTTAGATAATGTTTTACTTTACAAGTTATTCAGGCGGGTAGGCAACTACAGTATTTTTATTACTGCTGCCCATCTCCTGTTTCGGCTTCCATCTGTCGCCTCATTACACGGCAACCAAACCGATAACAGTGGAAGAGCCACGCGGCAGCTTTCGCTGTCATACGGATGGGCCGGCTGCATAGCCCCTGGTGCAGCATGGGCGGCGGTAGACACTACCGTCAGGTGAGCCGCACGCCTGTTTGCCCCTCACCTATTAAAAATATGTACGTCTATGTGTGTATGTATGTATACATCACCCCTTTAGGTAACGCGCTCGCTAAAACAAAAATGGCCCTATGTACCGGGGGCTCTTGACATAATCACGCGCGCGGCACTTGAGTCAACCTTTTTTTTTGTCACTCTTGTTTGTTTTCGTTTAAGTTTGAGTTACAGTTCTTGAAAGCCGATAAGATTGTAGATGAATAGAAACAATAACAATATTTTGATAATTATTTAGTTTTGTATAGCTCTTTGTTTCTAAGGGACCATGAAAAGTGTATTTACTGCCAATAAATTTGGTTTTATGAATAAAAAGTGTAAGTTTTATTTTATTTTATATTCTCATAATCTATATAACATGTAATCATTATAATAATTTACTTTTACTCGCAAACATCTGCTAAAATTCAACCATAAACAGTTTAGCCCCATTTTTAACCTCATTTTCAAATTTTTTGGGAAAATATTATAGCGTCTTCCTTAATTTTCATCATATAGATATAACAATTAGAAATAATGTTTTTTATGAATATACATACATGCAATAAACTATCTATAAAAAAGCTAAATATCTTAGTAGGAAGATCGTATTTGAAATCTTGACAGTTATAAATTGTTTGCGTAGAGGTGTTTTGTTTTTCCTTTTATATCAATTGAAACATAAAAATTTACTGTAGTTGTAACTTAAATCATTCAAATACATTATCAAGTAAAGATTATTAACATTTCTTACAGTTTTGAGAGAAAATTCAACAAAAATCACAAACACAAAAATAAAACAATTACGCAACTAACAACAGCACCAACTACCCGAAAGTGACTGTCTATTATTTTTTAATTTGTCTATGTAACCGAATGAGTATAATACTTGGAAATACTCTTTAGTTCGTTCAAAATCGAATGAAATGAAAATATACTGTATTTTTATATTAATTAAGACGAAAGTAGCAGCACGTAATGTGGACATGAATTCATGTCCGCGGTACTCAAAGGTCCACGTAATGCGGACATGAATTCATGTCCACGGTACTGAAGGGTGTCTCTGTAAACGATGTAATTTTTTTTATATATTAAAATGGATTACAAATAGCAAAGATCCATAGATATATACCATTTTTAAATATTTAACAGTGGTGATATTTAGAAATGAATGGTACTTATTATATAAAATCAAGATATCTATTAAAAGTTGGAATACTTAATTAATCGAGGTTATAGCGTAGGTACACTTATGAAATAATTAAGTTCTATCAAGCTATTAATAAAATAAATTACGATTTAGAGGCTATTTCTGCTTGGTCAAAGTTAAATTCATTGATTCTAAGTCCTGACAAATCAAAGTTTATGTTAATAGGGTCAAAAAATATGATTGCTAAACTTGTAAATGCCCCTATAGATTTAAAAATTGGAAACAATCCTATTGATCAAATCTCCGAGGCTAGAAGCCTTGGGCTTAAGCTTGACAACCACCTGCGTTTCGAAGCACATGTCACAGAAAGTGTACGAAACTGTTTTTATAGATTAAAAATCTTATATAAAATCAGACCATTCTTAACAGAGCAAATGAGGATAAGACTATGCGAGTCTTTGATTTTGTCCAAATTAAATTACTGCGACGTGGTATTTGGACCTTGTCTATTAAGTAGGACTCAGAGGCTCATACAGCGTGTGCAGAATGCATGTGCGAGGTTCTGCTTCCATATACCACCTCACGCATGTTACTCCTTTTCTAAATAATGCAGGCCTATTAAAAATGTCTTCGCGTCGAAAATTACACCTTGCTACCCTATTATTTGGAATAATTGCATCAAAAACTCCTCGTTACTTATATGACAAATTAGTGTGGGTTAGCGAACAATCAAAATATCCTAAACGTAAATGTACTAAAGTCTTTGTTATTCCGAAACATAGAACAATGGCATTTAGAGGGTCCTTCAGGTACGCAGCTTCTCGCTGCTGGAACGATCTGCCGCCACCAATGCGTGCTCTAAAAACTATAGGAATATTAAAAAAAACTGATATTAATTTTAAAACAAGACCAAAATCCCTCGTAATTTTAAAAAATTACTTTTTTACGCCTCCATTTAATGCTAAAAAGATATGATGACTGTAAGACTCACTGTTTTTAATTATTTTTTTAACTCAACACTAATTTTCAGTTCATTTACTGTTTCGTTTCTTTTCGTTGATGGTGTGGTTAAATCTCTTGTAGTCTTCAATTAAATTCAAATGTTTAGTTTATTTTATTAACATTAGACGATATACTTCATGTTGTTGAGCTGTTGAGCACTTTATCATGTATATGTACATGTAAATGTGTATGGATGTATAGATATATGGGTATGTAAGTAAGTGTATGTTTATGATTGCTAAATAATGTATTATTATTTCAAATAATAAATCTTATTATGCTGATTCTTTCCCCACTCACTTCTCTGAATGTTTTTTAAGTTTTAGCTTTAGGTAATGTATGACCGTCCGTGAAGCCAATATTAGGCTCTATTTGAAAATCAGCGCTGCTGTCATTTAGTTCAGCAGCTGTGAGCTGAAATAGGGACCTAATTTGACTTAACACAAATCCTTTTTTTATATCTCGTGTTATTTTATTTTTCTTTGTGATGTCAAATAAAGTTTTCTTTCTTTCTTTCTTTCTTTCTTTCAAGTTAGATTGATATTAATATATAAATAACATTAGTAAACAGAGTGGTATATTATACCTATTTTTTCTTTATGATATTTTCATAATCGTCAACTGTGTAATACCCTTATTCTTTACACTATGTTTAAAAATGTAATTAATTATATTGGTAACAAACAAGTATCTGTAGCAGTACCTTGCAACTTATATTGTCAGTAACTTTACGAAACGAGTTTATTTACCAGTAAAATGAAGAAATTTATTTAAAAAGTGCCTTTTTTAAACTTTTGTATCGCATTTTTGTGAAATAATTTAAATGGATATCCATGTACTCCTCCAAAACGCATTTAATCAACTGGACTATGTTGTTATCAAGAGGAGATTGATCATACTGATGATACTGAATACCCGCAAATATATTTTGGCAACAAAATGACTCTCATAGCTGGCACAAGAAAGTGATCCTTGAATGTTTGTATTTTTACCATCTTGCCGTTCAAAAATAAATGCCGTTTAAATAGTTCCTACGTTCAAACATATGGTTATAACATCTGCACTTGGAATTATAAGCCCACCATTGTCTTAATTAAACATTTATAGACTTTAATACGTAAATTTAAACAAATAATTACATTCTTAATGAAATTATTGTATAATTATTAATAAGAATATTTTACGTTCAAAATTCTGAAATATATCCTCAAAACATCAATGTGACCCGTACTTTCATTTAAATGAATGATACGGTTACATCACTAACGTGCGACCGATGTCTGCAGCCGTATTATAAACATACGCAATGCACAATGATATCTAATGATTCACATTACATTGCTTGGGAGTTTGTCAACGTCGCATACGTCGCGTATTACGGTAGAACAAAAGCAGCAATGGTAACTGTAGAATACGAAAAGATATAAATGAAAGTTTACAAAGGTAAATATGTACGTAGGTCACTCAATAAGTTTTGAGATGCTCGAAATTTAAAATTGGGACGCACCCGTGTTATGTTTCTAAAAAGCAAATTCATTTAAAAATATAACTCCATAAGCCAATTGCTCAATATTGAAAAAAAAACAAAGTTCTATTAATTTTCCTGCAATGTTTCCCGCGCTTTTCATGTTAAATGATGGATATTAACCGTGAACATTGCGCGCTATGATATATTATGATTTTAAATTTGGTTTACTGAACAATTAAGTTTACAACGGTTACAATCAACATTATGAGTCAGCTCCATCACGCGCAACAATTTTTGGGTGGCTTGCTGAATTTAAAGGGTAAAATTAATCTTAAACATGACCAAAGAACTGGGGCCCCGCAAACAGCAGTAACGGCAGAAAATGTATGGACTACTGAAATGTTGGTACGAGAATACCCACGAATCACATATACGGACATCGAAAGATTATAGGCATTAGTTCGGGGAGCATTCATACCATCCTACATCAACATCTTGGAGTGAGGAAGCTTTGTTGTCGATGGATCCCTCGTTTGCTCTCCGAAAGCAAAACAGACTCAGTGGATTGGTGCCATTTGAAAACAGGGCATCTAGGCGTGTTTCAGAAATCGTTACTGGTGACGAGGCATAGATCTATCAATGTGATCTGGAAAATAAAAGGCAATCATCGGTATGGGTCTACAGAAGGACAGTTACCAACAACACTGCAAAGACCTCGCAACGTCGGCAAAAAATGGTGGCTAGTTTTTTCGCGGAGCGGACATTTATCGACGTAAATACTGGAAAATTGTAGGTCAGTCAACTCTGAATGGTATACTACAGTTGCATTACCCAAAGCTTTTCAAGCTGTGCGGGAGAAGACCAAAGACCGAGCTTCAGGGAATCATGCTGCATCACTATAACGCCTCTTCACATACCTACCTTAGAACAAAAGCATTTATTGAGGAATCTGATGTTGAAACTCAAAGTCACCCACCATAGAGCCCTGACTTAGCTCCTTGTAATTTCTTTTTGTTACAAGAGTCAAAGAAAAATAAAAGGCAAATTTTTCAAGCGCCGAAGAAGCCGTGGCTGCTTACGAAGAAGCGATTTCCGACCTGTCAGATCAAGACTGGCAAAAGTGTTTTCAGAGTTGGTTTAGGCGAATGGAACTTTGTATAGAGCATGATGGACAATATTTTGAAAAGTTGTAAAATAAATATTAATAGTATCTAGAATACTTTTGTATATCTTAATTTTGTATATCTTAATTATTGAGTATCCTACGTAAAGTATTCATCTAGATGTAAATTAGTTAAAACAATGATAATTATTAAATAATATATAGTAAATGATGTTATGCTTTTATTAGTTAAATTACACGTCCTTGATGAGTTTTTACAACCGATTATGCTGCTGTTCACCAGTATAATAACATAAATTCACGTACGATGTTCCGCGCAACTAAATCACAAAATGGTATAATGATGTTCGTCAACAAATCATAGCAGCGACAAGGTCACGCCTCTATGCGACTTCTAGTGTCTTCTTATTATTACGATTTCTGTGGTATAGGTGTATATAATTGCTCCTTCCACAAAATCTCATTACTCCACGGGTGACTGGCAGAGAATGCCGCTAGGCATTAAGTCCGTCCTTCGTTGCCCTAGTTATTAGGGTGTTAACAATAAAGTTTAAATAAATAAATAAATAAAAATAACCGCAAGGAAGGGTGTAAAATTTATGGGTTGGGTACACTATAAATATTACTAGGATCTAAAATTAAATGTACTATTAAGACAACAGCCATTTAACATAATATGCTGGAATGATGACTCGTTTATCAGACATATTAAAAAAAAACTTTAGTACATTTCTAATTAATGGTGACAAGTGAGCTTATATTTTTTGTAGCATAAAGATAACAAACGAGCACACAGTCCACCTGATAATAAATGGATGCTGTGGCCCATAGACATCTATATCTATCCTGGATTAGGAATCAAAATACAGATTGACACCCATGAGGACTATGACAGAATGGTGTCTCTGGTTCTCTATACTCACCATAAGAAACAGCAATATTAATCTGCTATTTTGCGCTGATATTCTGTGTGAGAGTATTAGTGAGAGTGGCCTTCCAATGTCGAACCGACTCACTCGTGCTATATGTATAACATAGCAGCAGCAAGGCTCTATCACGTATAAAATTATAGACCACTTAACGAAAATTCAATGCTGTCTCTCATAGACACTTAAATTAATTCTCGATTAGGGATTAATATGCAGCAGCGTTGTCACCCCTGACGACTGATATAGAATGCCTCGATATCACAAACGTCTCCGGCTATCTACACTCACCATTCAAAACTATCTAATAAGCTGCTATTTCACGCTGGTGTTCTGTCCAAGCGTGGTCCTTTCCTAGTCGAATAACGATTTTACAGCCATGTACAGCTGGCCTCTACAACATAGAGTCACAGGCCCTGTTAAATAATTTATGTTTATGTATTATAAATTTGTATTTATATATAAATATATATGTATGTATTTATATTGACATACATACATATATATTTTTTAGAGATCATAAAGCAAGTTTACACCTGCCTCAATAGCAAATTTATTTCAAATTTAGGCTTGTGTATTTGTATTTTGAATTTAGTGATTCGGTTATTTTCGCGCTATTTTATGTTTCTTTGACATTGTTCTGTTTACAATAAGAAAAACTTAAAAAATATAATTTGGAAAATCCAAAAGTGCACACTTCCAACGTTCATATACTCGTAATGTTATGAATAATCAATTTACTTTTATTAATTAACGAAACACGTATTTCATGCACTTCGATCTGCTTCGCAATATCGCGTTATTTACGAATTCGATTTCCACCGTGACACAAGCGCTGCAGAAACATCTCCAAGGATTAATGGTATGTATGTGTATGTGATGGGGATGCTACTGTAAAAGAAAACACGGTACGTTTTTGTTCTGGAAATTTCGACCTACAGAAAAACCCCGTGGACGGCCGAATACTCCAGTTGACAATGAAAAATTTAAAGTGATCGTGGAAGCCATCACAAACCACGTCAGAGTTAGGAGCAGGCTTTGCTGTGAGTGTTAATTTTTTTAATAATAAATAAATAATTCCGTTTGCGTTCTATATTATCACTGCAGTCCTCGCCTATTATTGTTTGTATGTAGTGTTCTCTTCTATTTCTCACCGGTTAATTAAAATACGACATGAAACATATAGCAGTACATTTGTTACTACGTCATTGATATAATAGAAGCACTAGAAGCCTTTCTGCAGTATACGTAATAAACAATATTGCCTCGTTAGTCTAGTGGTCGTGAGCGCAACTGCTGATCTAGGGGTCCCGGGTTCGAATCCTAAGTCTGTACAAAATCTGTAATTGGGTTTTTCTGTCAAGAATTTCTTAGTAGCAGCCCAGAGTCAGGAAGTCGTCGGTATTTTACCCCGTGCATCGGAAAGCAAGTAAAGCCGTTGATCTTGCGCCTGATCTCTCTCAAGTGGTGTCGGATTGCACACCCTTCGGAGTGAAGGAATACAGCTTGCACACACACTCATGCAGTATAATCTCCATTAAGACTGGCCGCCGTGACCGAAATTCGGTCTGGAGGACTTTAATTTAAGATTTGTTTTTATTTTATTCAACTAAAGGTGACAAAGTTCGAACACATACTCGTAGTTTGACTGACATTGACATTTTATCAAGAAGGTAATGAACACTTTTTATTTTGTACTATTTTTATTTTTCAAAACCAAACAAAAAAGATAATATATTACTTCTTTATTATCTTTGTTATTTCTTTATTGCATGCCTTATTTAACTTGCTTTCATCATTGCTCTTTCCGGTTTAACTGCAAAAAATTATTACAAACGTAACCAATTTTTGCACTTATTGCTAACCGATGAAGTTGAGATTTTGTCATACTTAGTAACTTCGATGATATTGCAACAATGTGGTACCATGGAGCTGATCTGATGATGGTCCCGAACTATAAAATTTAGTTTAAAATTAACATAACCTTGAAATTTATACAATATTAAAAAACTATAATAAAAACTTTAATTATCATACACCCCGCGGTATCGTGCCAAAAACGCAGGTTGCGTTTCCTCGCTGAATGACAATACACTTAGCTTTTGAGCGAGAAAAGAACCAGCCTTCTTATTATTAAAAATAGATATTAAAATAGGTTTAATAAATTATTTATTTATTTTATTTATTTATTTAAAATTTCATGCACAAAGTTGTACATATGGCGGACTTAATGCCATAGGGCATTCTCTCCCAGTCAACCATTAGGCTAAACAGAGATAGACAAACAAGAGGCGGTGCAGCAGTAATCAAAATAGAAAGTGCTAAAAAAATATATTATATATACATATAAATATACATATACACACATACATGCATACAGTACATATATACACAATACATATAAATATTATCTATGTCAGAACAAATATGAAATATACATAATTATGTATAGGGGAGGCATTGGCCGTTAGTTTGGACATTGCGAAGGCTTTCGATCGGGTTTGGCACAAAGCGCTTCTTTCAAGCTCCTTCCTATGGGCTTCCTGAGAAATTGTGCAATTGGATCACCAGCTTTCTTGCAGATCGGAGCATCAAGGTCGTTGTAGACGGTGCATGCTCCGACTACAAACCTAACGCTGGTGTTCCACAAGGCTGCGTACTATCACCAACGCTGTTTCTTCTGCATATCAATGATATGTTGCAAGCCGGTAGCATTCATTGCTATGCGGATGATAGCACTGGTGATGCTCTATACGCCGGCCGTGCGAATATTTCTCGGGAAAACGTCGCCGAGTACCGGAACAAAGTTGTGTCTGAAGTCGAGTCTTTGCTGAACAAAGTCTCGGATTGGGGCGACTAAATCTAGTCCAGTTTAATCCTCAGAAGACACAAGTTTGCGCGTTTACCGCTAAAACCCCTTTGTCGTATCTCCTCATTTTCAAGGTACTCCCTTGTTGCCTCAGCCAGTATCGGAATCCTCGGCGTCGACATATCGAGTGACGTGCAGTTTCGCGGTCACTTGGAAGAGAAGGCCAAATTGGCTCTAAAAGCTTGGCGTGCTCAGCAGAGCGGGACAGTATTTCATGCCGGCACAACGCCTGCAACTTTACAAGCACAGGTTCGGCCTCACATGGAATACTGTTCCCATCTCTGGGCTGGGGCTCCCCAGTGCCAGCTCCTTCCACTGACCGCATCCAGCGCAGAGCGGCTCGAATCGTCGACGACCGAGTCCTTTCCGATCAGCTCGATTCATTGGCGCGGCGAAGAGATGTTGCATCTCTTTGTATTTTCTTTCGCATTTACCACGGGAGGTGCTCTGAGGAATTGTTCGGATTAATCCCAGCCGCCAAATTTCACGAACGCACATCGCGGCAGAACTCCCGATACCTTCCACACCATCTGGATGATTGTCGGTCCACCACTGTGCGATTTAGAAGATGTTTTCTTCTCGCACAACTTCCTTGTGGAATAGTTTACCACCAGCGATTTTTCCGGACCGATACGACTTAGGACCTTCAAGAAAAGAGCCTACTCCTTTTTAAAGGCCGGCAAACGCATCTGCATTCCTTTGGTTCCACTGGTGTTGCGGTTGTTCATGGGCGGCGGTAGTCACTTACCATCAGGTGAGTCGCATGCTCGTTGCCCCTCTCCTATAAAAAAATGTATATGAAAATAAGGGCTGTGTTAGTTCAAGCTTGCAACGATTTTTTCACATGCTTACGGACTTGATCAAGAGGATGTCGTTCCAGAGTCTGATGGCCGTGAGGGCGAAAGAGTGAGATAAGTAAAATAGTAGTATTTTATAAATTAAAATAGATTTTATATTTTATCAAGTTTATTTAAATTAGACATATTTAGATTTTACATTTTAGTCTAGTTAATTAATCAAATTGCTTAGATTAATTACATATTCTAAATCTAATTGAATTAGTTACAAGTCAAACGAATTCGAATTTAGAATCTCTGGTGACAATAAATTACTTTCTTAAATAATGACAGGCTGTGAGTCATTCCATCTTAGTCCTCAGAGATCTGTACGCCTTCTTTGTTTGAAATTGGCTGCTGAAGTTCATCGACTGCAGTAGCCACTTACCATCAGGTAGAATGCAAGTTCGTTTGTCACTTCAATTTTATAAAAAAAACTTCCTTCTTTCTTTGCTAAGGGGATCATTTACCCATTCCCTTTTCATCTTCGTACAACAAATCGCACGGAGGATTTCCATCCTTACCTCGTACATACTAAGCATTCGGACGCAGTGTTTCTGTCCGCCTTTTTGACCGTTTTCCATATCGTCCCGTGGGTGTCGTAAGAAGCGACATTGGGAACAGGAGATCGGCAGCAAAATCTTCCTTATATTAACTGAATGAAAAAATTAACAACTGAGGTTGCCAACCTGCTTTCCAAGAGTGGCAACTATGGCAAATATCCCTCCTATTAGGTAATCTATGGAGAAGGCCTATGTTGTAATGGTAATGGTTACGATTTTTCTCTTTTCAAGTATTAATCTTAAGGCAACAAGATCAACAAGCAAACTTATGCTCCAGAGATCCACAATGGCAAGGGACGTCCTAAACGGAAGTATATGACCAAATCAGCGATATAGTGAAGATGGGCAAAATTAGGAAACCTTACCAATGAGCAGGAATATGTATATGGACGTGAAGGATGTGAGGAAGGTCAGGATCGAGCCAAATGGAAGTCCGTAGTTATTTCAATAGGTAGTTTTTTCAACTCTTTTCGGTTTTCAGAATTACCCGCGTTCATTATCTTAGGAACTTGCTAAGTAATTTTAATGATTGTTTGATTATATGATAGATAATCGTTTTTAAAGCTTTATTTTATAGGTTAGGATTAGCCAGCTATTGTTTTTGTGTTTTTTTCGGAAATACCCCACAGGGTTAATTACGAATTAATAGACTATCGAACTACTTTTCCATTGTAGTTTCCAGTGGCTGTCAATCTTTCGTCAGCATAAATTGTTATTTTGGATAAGTTTAACACGTTCGTGAATTTAACCAACGGGAGTAGGCAAGGCGTACCTACCGCTATGTCAAATATATAGACACAGCCCAGGAGGAATAGGCGCATGAATACCGAAAACTATTCCACATCAATTTTTTTATGCGATTCCCTTCAAATTGTCCTACTGATGATATAAATGCATGTTGCCATGGGGCAACTCGGTGCCATAGGTATTGTTTAAGCCGATTTATTTTTCAATTGCAAGGAGTTGTTATTTTCAAATGGGACAATTTTTTAAATATTTTTTGATAAAATACGAATAAAAAAAGTTCCGTGACTTTTTACGATAAAGTTAATATCTTCAAAGTTATGAATTGTTAAAGGCTTGAAAAATCCCAATTTCGAATACTTTTGACCCATTAAAAATGCATAAAGAAAAAGAATAAAGTATAAACAATATTTTTTTATATTTCTTGGCAAAATATAAATAAAAAAGGTCCTATAACGTTTTACGATAAAGTTAATATTTTCGGAGTTATGACTTTTAAAGGTTTTAAAAATCCCGAATTCGGATACTTTGACTCATTAAGAATATATAAAGAAATGTATAAAAAATTTGTTTATTTTTATTTTCGCTTACCTGTTATAAAAGTTTGAAGAAACATCTTTAACTAGCCTAATAACTGTCCAACTACGGACACGCAAGGTGCGCTGCCGTGGTGGTGCCTTAAATGTTTAGAACCACTGGACTTTTTGTGGGTAATTCCGAAAATTCAAGTGAGCAAAATATAGTTCAATTAGAAACATAAAGTATGTAGCAATGCTTTTGTAGAGGTATAGACGAACGAAAAGTAAATCCAAACCTACTGTCGAAAGTCAAAAAGGACCACTTTACCGAATTTTCGGTTTTACCCCGCGTTATATCGGAATTATACCTTATCCACAAGAAAACTATGTCAAATTTTAAATGATCGTATTTACGCAATCCAAAGACATTTTATTAAGATGAATGACAAAATAATTAGGATATGTATTTCAATAAATAAAAGTGACATGAGTTGGTTGTAAACTTGCATAGATTTTTTTAAAATAATTATTAAATATACATCGTATCAACTAATCAGAAAATATGTCGGATTTACCCCAAAGCACTTACTTTATTTTCATCCTATGTCCTTTATTTAGTCTTATCAAATCCGTTAAAACACGAAACGGAGCTGACAAGCCTAGGTTGAAACCATCTATTAAGTATAATAAAATATAGGTACTTGAGTCATCAACACGCGCTTCCTTACTAGTAAATAGTATGGATGTTTAAAGTGATGACAATATATATATTTTTTAAAATATACATAATTAGGGTGCCGAGCACATAGCCCACCTGATGTTATGTGGATACTGCGGCCCATAGACATTACATCTGTCTTCAATTAAGAATCAAAATGCAGATGCGTTGTAACCCCCGAGGACTAAGATGGAATGCCTCGCACTGGGTACGACGAATAAGGGTCTCTCGTTCTCTACACTCACCATACGGAGCACAGCAGCATTGAGCTGCTATTTTACGCTGGTATTCTGTGAGAGCCTGTTCCTTCCACGGTCAAGCAGACCCATTCGTTTACTAACTAAAAGATAGCTGCAGCATGGCTCTATCACGTAGCAGCAATTAGAGAAGTGACTGACTAGATGTTCCCATGTGGAATTTATTACGATTGATTTCATGGGTTTAAATTTTTGCGTGGAACGCTAATTCGTTTTCAAAAATAAGAGTAGCCTAAGTTACTTTTTATAACATCAGCTATCTCCCAGTGAAAGTTACGTCAAAATCAGTCAAGCCATTTCGGAGATTAGCCGGAACAAACTGACAGACAGACAGACACATAAAAATTAAAAAAAAATGCTTTTTTGTTATAAATACCGTATATACTTTCATATACATTCAGTAAAAAAACAGACACTTCAAATTTATTTATCTGAATAGATTCTAATATTCTTTATTTCCTACACCTACGTTGAATTCTCACCACTGGGTTGACTGGTAGAGAATTTCGTCAGGCGTGAACCCACCTTTTGTATTCTTTTTTTGGGAATGCAATAAAGATTTTAAATAAATAAATACATTAATGTAACAATAATATTATAGCGTATGTCTAACAGTCCACATTATGATGATAAAGGACTCCTGCAGCCTTCAACCAATGTCATTACACTGGTTAGCCGATATACGGTAGTAGATTCATTGTTGCTATTCCGAAATCGGAAAATCAAACTAAACGGACCCTAAAGCAGACAATCAAAAGGATAAAACTACCACCTTGCAGGAACTTCGATTGATTTACCATTTTATAAATTATCTAATACATTTTATAGAATAACAGTTACATGCGAGCAAACAGTCCACCTGATGATAAATGGATGCTGTGCTACATAGACATTTAAATTTTTCCTCGATATACACAGAATCAAAATCCAGATTCGTCGTCACTCCTAAGGGCTAAGATAGAATGTCTTTTCCAGTAAAAGAGTCTGCGGTTCTCTATACCATATGCTATTTTACGCTGGTATTCTGTAGGAGCGTGGTCCTACCCTAGTCAAGGACCATTATTTCTTCAACCGTAATATAGCTGCAGCGTGGCTCTATCACATAAAGAGTATTACTTAAAAAATATTCATATGCCAGATGGATATCAAAATCGCGGACGTGGTTCATTAAATGAAACCTCCGTCTGGTCACACCTTAAATATTAATACAATAAGTTTATTCAGAATTATAAAATCTAGCTCAGTGAAGCAACTAGCAAATAAATGCATAACAAAGTAATGACGCAATTCAATATATCATGTCACAATTGTGTCAAGCAACCTGCTCAAACTTCTGAAGCGAAAATATCTTAAAAATTCCGAACTAGTAACTCGCTACGGTTGCAAAACTTATAATAGGGAACTTTAAAGAAGAACACAATAAATAAGTCGGTGGTAGAATGGGCTATGCCATTTAACAAGTAGCCTTAAAGCTGTAAAGTTGCGCGCCTTTTAATTTGAAACTTTTTAAAAAATTCCTCGCTTGACACTGACGTTATACTTTTTGACGCATCGTTCGAAACTTGGAAATTTTGTTTTTAATTTTATAAGTGATTTATTTTCGTCGACTTCGATTTATAATCGTGTGTTTGTGCGCTATATGATAGATTAAATAACATATTTATAATTTGTGTTCATTTTACTGACAACCATTTTAATTATGGACGGAAGTGCGAATTTCTAATACGGTACTGAAATATCGTTATTTTATTTTAAGCCATAATCAACGCATGTTTGCACTGCTTCATTGTACTTTTCTAAATCATCTCACTCTTTCTAAGATTTAACTGTGCCAGTTTGAAGGATCTTTTCTTACGTTATGTATCTTTTTATATATCTTTTCTTTTGGATTCATAATCGAGGATAGATGTAGATGTCTATGGGCCACAGCATCCACTTACCATCAGGTGGACTGTGTGCTCGGTTGTCACCCTATCTCATAAAAAAACAGACTAGCTTGGTGTAATTGTATTCTACACACGTAGCAGAACTCAACAGATAATACTAGCAATACAATGTAATCCATGCACAAAATTAAATGAACCCTCCACGCTCCTCCACATTAATAAACGTATTATCGTACAGAACAGCAAAACAACAAATAAACAAATGTTTGCACAAACGAGACAAAATCCAAACACTAATATCTAACACAATTACATTCATAAATCACGCAATACACGACTCCAACGACAAATCAAAATTCTATACCATATTCCTATACGCGTCATATTATATAGTGATTATGAGTGAGATTAGAATTGATATCGATAAAATCCAAAACGTAATATATAAGTGCATTTAGTCGACTTCAAAGAAAGGAGTACACTAAAATAATTGGATGTATGTTTTTTTTATTATATGTTATGCAATATCTTCAAGTGTGATTTTGATATATACTAGGGTCGTCCCATATATATATACACCTTGGATTGTGGATTTTTCCTCTACACATATATATATATATATATATATATATATATATATATATATATATATATATATATATATATATATATATATATATATATATATATATATATGTAAGTGACAAAAAGGGATAACTTTTAAATGGAATTTAGACGCCAACTTTAAGCAACTAAAAATAATAAAATAATTTTAGTAAAAGGACTCCGGTTCTCTATACTCACCATACGAAACAACTGTTAGAGAGCAGCTGCTGTGAGAGCGTAGTCGTTCTCACTCGATCCATTCGTATTACGACCATAATATAACTGCACCGTGGCTATACCGTGTGGCACAATTATTAAACTAATAGTAAAGACAGCCAGCTTAGCCTTTTTCTCAAACATGCAGGTATTCTTACGATATTTTCCTTCACCGCCAAGCACGTGGTAAATCGAGAAGGACCCTACCGCAGCTGCTCTCTAGCAGTGGTTCATATGCTAAGTGTAGAGAACGGAGACCTTTTCACTGGAAATGAGGCATTCCATCTTAGACCTCAGGGCAAAAACGCATGAGCATTTTGATTTTTAATCGAGGGTAGATGTACATGTTTATAGGTCACAGCATCCTCTTACCATCAGGTGAACTGTGTGCTCGTTTATCATGGCAACACTAACATGGCCATCTGTGTGTTCACATAGAAGACAATGATGCAATCAAGATAACAAATAACGTGTGTTGACTGAATTTTTTAAACGTTTAATTTTACCGTCATTGATTGGATTTACGAGAGCCTTTTGTTTCATGTTTGTGTTTTTTATTTTTAAATATCGGGTGGCCCTTAGTTTATTAGTTCATGTTTCTATCGTATTTTTATTGTGTGCCAGGAATAATTTTATACTATGTTAAAAATATAATTAAAAAGTTCATGCAAAATTTAGCACTTTGCCGTGAAGTTGCGACGTAAGAAAATTCATTTGCCCTATTTCATCCCGTGTGTGTCTTTAGAGGCGACAGAGGGCCATGAAACAGCCGCAGCATCATTCCTGATAACAGCTTAAAATAATAAAAACTACGGTTACCTACCCGCCTGCCAACGTTGCAACTATGGCAAATGTCTCTAAGGAAATCTATGGGGGAGGCCTATGTTCAGCAAGAAACTTTTGATAGGCTGTAGAAAATGAATGAATGATGTATAGAGTTCCACAAACTCAATCTGATTTTTTTCGCTGTGAAATGTGTGTCAAGCGCCTATGCCCTGAGCTACAACGACTTTTATGTTACAAGTCCATTGCTGAACATAGGCCTCCCCCAAAGAATATCACATAATATGTTCTTGAGCCACCAGTATCCATCAACTTCTTGAATGTCTTACCAGGTCGTTACACCATCTAGTGGGGAAGGCCGCCCTACACATCGTATTACAGTACGAAACTGCTACCCGATAACCTTTCTACTTAACACGGCTTTAGTAATATAAAATTATTATAATATTTTTTGTGAATGACCGTGTGAAAATCAGGATTTAGAAAACTATATTATACAGCAAATCGACTTCTTGCACGTCTTGCTGTCCAGCGCTAAGTTTTCCAGTACGAGGCTACCACTCGAGAATCTTTCTTCCCCATCGTTTCTCGGTTCCTCAAGCTATATGTTCGGCGTTACAGACATTACCACCACAGACCAGCCCACTACTACTTTTAGTATACTGATCCGATGGGTTAACGGCGACCACAATAGATAATAATAGTCGCAATAATAGTGGATGCAACTTTTTTTCCAAACGACTTCAAAAAAGGAGGAGGTTCTTGATTCGACTGTTTTTTTTTATGTGAGTTACCTCAGAACTTTTTCTATGTGAACCGATTTTGTTGATTCTTTTTTTATTTGAAAGCTGAAATTTGAACAAGATATGCCCAGTAGTTTTTGAGTTATCCTTAACTATGCATATTTAATTGACTTCGACTACATTGATGATGTTCTCATTTTATTTATATTGAAGTTGGTTGTACAATTTTTTTATTTTACCAATTATTATAGAATAAGGGTGACAAACGAGCACACAGTTCACCTAATAAAGTGGATTCTGTGGTCCATAGACACCTACGTTTGACTGCCTTGTTGGTCTAGTGATAGTAAACGCATTCGCTAGTCATGAGATCCACAGTTCGAATCCCGGATTGGGCCAAAATTAGTTATTGGGTTTTTCTGACAAGAAATTCTCAGTAGCAGCCCGTAGTCAGGAAGTTGGCGGTGTTTCAACCCCGTGACTCGGGAAGCGCGTAAAAACGTAGGTCCTATGCCTGATGTCTTTCCGGTCGTGTGGGATTACCGTCCCAGCGGAGAGTGCACCTGTGCTAGCGCATACACTTGGCCACTATAATCCTGTGCTGCACAGATGGCCAGACTTCGTTAACACTGGCTGCCGTGACTGAAATTCGGTCTGGAGGACATTACATCTGTCTTCAATTAAGAATAAAAAAGCAGATGCGTTGTCATCCCTGAGGACTAAGATGGAATGCCTCATTTCCAGTAATTAGAGTCTCCGGTTCTCTGCACTCATCATACGAAACGCAGCAGTATTAACTCTAAACAAATGCTTGGGCGTAAAAACAAAACCACGGGCACGAAATAAAAATAAAATAAAAATTTGTTATGATTACGCGTACACCACACATTCAAATAAAACTCATTAGTTTTATTTGAATGTGAGGTGTTGTATTTACTTTGCGTATTTACGTTAAGTTTTAAACTTATTAGGAAGTCTGCAGTCTGTAAACACGTACAAGATTGCCCCGTCACTACATAAGATTTGATAGACCACAAATCCTCGCTAGTGAACACCGATTCCTTCCAAGGAATCTGAGGCTATTAAAATCAAAAAAACATCCTAATGTCAATAGGAAGACGGATGGGTGCTACCATCTGCTTGAGGTCCTATAATTAATAAAGTTAACTTCAACCAAAGCATACAACTGAAAATCTTCAAGATACTATAAGATCAGAACAAAAGTTAATAATTTGAATCTGAAGGTATTCGTGGTTACCTATGACATTGGGATGTCGAACACTCAGTAACCCCGTGACCATGGGTGCTATAAAGTGCTTGATAATATAAAATAAGTTAATATACGGGATAAAATCTGAAAATTTTTTTAATTTAAAATAGGACTTCCACTTAAGACTTCCTCTATCCATGTTTTCATGAATTTTTATTAATCCATTCGTAACAGATACTAGACAGACGGCACTCACATACATAAAGGACTTGTTTAAACGTAACGAAATATTACATTGAAATTGAATCGTGTTGAATTTCTCAGGAACAAAATCATATTTTACATGTTAAGGTGTTTATAGACTATGGTTATCGGATTTCGTTTAGGATACACATTTACAAACATATTAATAATTATTTTGCATAAAACGAAAAACTATGTATTCCTTGTCTTTGTACTTGTCAACAAATAATGGACATAGGATTTATCCCAAGTTGTGACTACTATCCCACCTCATAGTGTGTAAGTGGTGACTTAAAGGAAGATGAGAAGACAAACTATTCAGCTGAAATGTGTAGTTCACCAATTAAAATTTTTAATAATTAAAATTAAAAATAACAAAGCTTGTTCGCTACATATTTAACACACAATATACGCAAACGCTTCTGAGGAAACAAATTACGAATTTTTAAAAGGATACATCAAGAGAGTATGACATTAGAAGTCTGGCAGTTCTGCAACACTGTACTAGTACGGCTAATTTCGCACTAAGAAGTTGTGTAAACATATTATGTAGGTGGTTACGTTAGAGGTTAATTTAGCTCGATTGTCATTCTTACTTGTATAAAAAGTGTGAAATACATGAGTGTGATGGCACCCTAACTAAGACTGTATTGCTCCTTTAACTTCCATTTTAAATAGCACAAAAATACGAAACATGAAGAATAGGTTAAGTGACGTACGAACAACTTGTTAACAATTTATTATAAAACGCTTTTTATTTACGAGTATATAAGAGGGGCAAACGAGCATGCGGCTCACCTGATGGTAAGTGACTACCGCCTATGAGTACCTGCAACACCAGGGGAATTGCATTGCCGGCCCTTTAAAAAAGAGTAGGCTCTTTTCTTGAAAAAATCGCTGATGATAGTCGATTCCACAAGGGAGTGCGAAGAAGAAAACTAGTGGAAAATCGCATAATGGTGGACCGCCAATCATTGAGATGGTATGGATGGTATCGCGAATGTCCACGGTGTGCGATGGTGAAATTTAGCGGCTGCAATTAGACCCTAAAAGCCTTAGCCTTCAAAATACCATAGAAATTTCTAATGCGGCGACTTTAAGTTATTCATTTTTGTTGTTAATTTAATTAATGCTCTTAACTGTGGTAGGCGTGGCGAATATCGATTATCCCATATCATCCCATAGGTGTCGTAAGAGGCACGGTGAAGTAAACTGAACCAGCATTTACTGATAACAGCTAAAATAATAAAAAACTGCGGTTGCTAGTCCACTGCTAAGTTGGCAACTATTGTAATATAAAATGAGGCAATCTGCAGATTGCCTCATATTTATATTACAACTAAAATTAGTTTACGCACCAACCTCGGTACATCTCGATGAGGAGGTTGAGGAAATGAGGATATCTCAGAGCCATGCATTCCTCCAAAACCCACTAAATAGTGTTAATGGAGACTTCAACGCAAAACTAGGTAAGAGAGAGAACGGTGAACTGAAAATAGGAAATTCGAATATGGCAAATGGAACCCAAGGGGCCGGAAGCATCACAACTTTATGGAGAAAAAGGACTTTTATGACGAACTCTTTTCATAAAAGCGGCCCCACAGAAAGTGGAGCTGGTCGAGCCCCGACGGTTCGACAAAAAATGAGATTGAGTTCATTATAACGACCAGAAGACAACTGTTCAGTGATGTCTAACTACCCCATGTAGGCCTATGTTCAACAGTGGACTTTTGATGGGCGGTAATGGTAAGGTTTTTTCTTTCAGAAACAGTCGTGTCGAACATCATCATGCTCCTCGTAATAGTTTTAATGTTTCTCGAAGTGGCTAAACCGCAAGAGGTAGCGACCCCGTCTAGTCTGCTGGGACTGAGAAAGCAACACGCTTTTGAAGTGAACGAGTATTTGAAGAAGTTGTTGAGTCCTGACCCCACTAGGTGAGTAATCATGTGGTTGGGAGAATTTATCATATTCTTTCTTGGGAAGTGGATCAGCGGTGGCGTTATCATACGATTGAAGGACACGGAAATTTCCAGAAATTTCTGCGTTTGTGACGACAGATGTCTATCTTTTACTCTCTAATATTCTTGTGATGGGGCATCATCATCATCATCGGTATATGGTTTCCATCACCCAACATTGTTCATCATCTCACAAGAAATGACAAAAACCTGAACTCCGGTACCAATGAAATTGTTAATTGCAATTTAAAGTACTTATTTACCACGTTTCTTAATAGAATTAGGATGACAAGCAAGCACACAGTCTACCTTATGGTAAGTGGATGCTGTGGTCCAAACACATCTACATTTATCCTCGATTAAGAATCAAAATGCAGGTGCGTTGACACCCCTGACGACTAAGATGTAATGCCTCCTTTCCAGTAAAAAGAATCTCCAGTTCTTTACACTCACCATCTCACACAGCAGCATTAAGCTGCTATCTCACGCTGGTATTCTGTAAGAGCGTGGTCCTTCCCAGTGTAGCTGACCCATTTGTGCTACAATTATATAGCTGCAGCGTGGCTCTACTATGTAACAGTGGTGAGCTATTCCCATATTGCCATTTAAAGGAAAAAACTTAGATAATTAAGAAAAATATAAAGTTACATCCTTTATACAATCACTGCTGGGCACAGGATTCCCCTCATTTCTGAAAGATATTTAGAGCAGTTAGACCAACACGCTACTCCGTGACGTAATAGCCAACTTTACATGTCTTCAACATATATTATTCCACATACATGCAGATTTCCTCACGATGTTTCCTTTCGTCGCCGAGCACGTGTTAAATCATCTCTTAAAATTGCAATCAACAATTTCATCAGTGTTAGCGGAGATCGAACCCGGGTTGCTCGCGTACTGTGAAATTTACGGCAACTCCTGAACAACCACGGCTGCTATGTATGATTATTTAATAATACGTTTGTATAATTAGAGTGACAAGTATAGGACACCTGCAACCAGTTTCAATTAAAGTAGGCTATAGAAGTACTACGGTGGGCTCTTCCCAGCTTGGTTACACTGGTTGAATGAAACTAGTTTTTTACGGATTTTAGCCAGGTACAATAGTGGCAAGCAAAACTGTACAAGTGAACTAACAATCTTCACCTGATGGTAAGTGGTTACTACAGCCCATGGACACCTGCAACCAACTTGAATTTAAGAAGGCTACAGATGCGTTATCACCACTGAGGACTAAGATAGAATACCTTGCAACCTGTAAATATCTGGCTCTCTATATACCCTTCAAACCAGAACACATCAGTGCACGCACTGCTGCTTGTATTGCGTGGTACCTACCCATATAACCCATTACCCCTACCCATTTTATACGTGGTAAAGCCATGCTGCAGCTATACAATGGTTGTAGCACGAATGCGTCGACTCGACCAGGGAAGGAATACTCTCTCACAGAATACCAGCGTGAAATAGCAGTTTAATGCTGCTGTTTCGTATGGTGAGGTGGAGAACCGAGACCCTTTTACTGGAAAAGAGGCGTTCCATCTTAGTCCTCACGGGTGACAACGCATCTATATTTTGATTCTTTATTGAAGATAGGTGTAGATGTCTATGGGTCGCAGCAACCACTTACCATCAGGTGGACTGTGAATTCGTTTGTCACCCTATCCTATAAAAAAAAAAAAAAAATAGGATAGATGTAGATGTCTATAGGCCATAGCAACCACTTACCATAAAGTGGACTGCGTGCTTGTTTGTCACACATGTTATATAAAAATACGGACTACTAGGCATAAGCGCCCTAGTACCTAATGAAACTAATTTTAATCCATTTTTGTTCCACATAGAAAAGGCCCTGTTCTCTTCCACCACCGCCAACCCCTCTCATCGTTACATCAAGACCTCTAATAGAGTCGATAGCCAGGAGCGAGCTGAATACAAATCTGACGGGTAATACAATAACGGATCAGTCCCAGCTCAACACGGTGTCTCTCAAGCCTAGTTACCTCGCCAGGATCACTCACTACAAGCCCATACCTTTGAGGTTGCCGGCCGTCCAACCGGCTTTACTGAGAAGTGGTGTTGGTTATACATTATCACCAACAATTGCGTCAAATGTTGTTGATCATGACTACTCCTATAACCCAGTACCATATATGGATATCGTGAAGAAGTCTATTTCGGGGAATTTTAGGTTTAAGGAGAGATATCCTGAGTATGATGTAAGTAATTTTTCTCTTCTTTTTCAGCTTACTTCTAGACTTGAATCTCTCCCATAGCAGAATTGGTACACAAGGCAAATGTATTGGTGATCGTAATATCAGACGTCTCAGCCTACTTCTGTACTTGGAACTCTTCCATAGCAGGAAAAAATTGGCACACTTGACAAACGTATTGGAAATCGTAATATCAGATATCTCAAAGATTTGATGTTGCTTCCCGTCGTCAGTTGGTAATTCTACATCTGCCGTGTATCGTCCTTTCTTACTTTATCGGTCCGAAAAATCCACTTTTTTATAGAATAAGGGTGACAAACAAGCAGTCCACCTGATGGTAAACGATTGCTGTGGCCCATAGATATCTACATCTATTCTCAATAAAGAATCAAAATGCAGATACGTTGTCACCCCTGAGGACTAAGATGGAATGCCTCGCTTCCAGTAAAAGAGGTCTCCGGTTCTCTACACTCACCATACGAAACACAGCAGCGTTAAGCTGGTTTTCTGTGATCCGTTCGTGCTACAACTATAATATAGTTGCAGCGTGGCTCTACCACGTATAAGACCACAGTTTAATAATGTATTTGTATAATATTAGAGTGACAAGTACGGGACACCTGCAACCAGTTTCGATTAAAGTAGGCTATAGAACTACAACGGCGGACTCTTCTCAGCTTCAAAACACTCTAAGTCCTGACATTTTCCAGTCCAGATGGCTGGATCCTGCTGGAAGGAACATATTTCAAATTGAAGTGCTTATTTCAAAGTACTAAAACCTAAGACTAAGGCCTAAGCGGAGAGCGTGTAGACTGGCGCGATTGGTGTACATATAAGTGGATCGCCACTCAAGAGACTGTATTAGGAGAGTGTGTGTTTTTCCTTCACACAGAACGCCCACCGCTCCGCTGAACGCTCTTTGAAATGAAATGATATGAAATATATTTTATATCGGTGTCCGGTAATGACACCTTAAAATATTAGTATTTTTTTAGAATGACCATAAGATCTATTATATGCTATTTCAAGGTTATCTATTCATTACCGAACATCCTGTACAAAACTAATTTTTAGCGACGCAGAATCAGCTTTTAGATAGAACTAAAATTAATAATTAAAAAGCTGAAGTTACTCCAGGTTAACAGTGACATCGGGACGTCAAACAGCTCATTCCTCCCGTGACGATGAGTGCTGCAAAGCGCCCGAAACATCTAGAATTAGAAATAAATAAAATTAAAATTAAATGTGTAGTGTTCGCGTCTATATTAGAAAGCATTATGAAATATATTTATTACATCCATCCATTACAGCCTTTAAAACTCCACAGCTGAACATAGAACATAGATTGCCTCATGGTTTTGCCATAGTTGCTACTATTAGTTGACTAGTTTTTACGGATTTTATCGCGTATATTCACTTATTTTATAAAGTAATAACGTCGGGAATATAAAATAAGTTTATATATGCGATAAAATCGGTAAAAACTAGTTTTATCTAAATTAATTGCTAATGTATTATATATCACTACGCGCGGGGTGTACTTGGAGAGAATGCCGAAAGGCATTCAGTCCGCCCTTTTATTTAAGGTGATAGCAATAAAGCATAATTAAAATAAAGAGAAGTGGATGCCCCATCACAAGGAGACCTTTTGCAAGCATGACCTCAAGCGACTATAGTGAGGTCTAGCCCTAAGTACCTCTCAAATAAGGCCAAACCGGGATAGGATAACGCTCTCACAGCACACCAGCGTAAAATAGTAGCGTAATGCTGTTGTGTTTCGCATGGTGAGTGTAGTGAACCGGCGACCATTTGTACTGGAAACGAGGCATTCCATCTTAGACCTCAGGGGTGACAACGCATCTGCATTTTGATTCTTAATTGAAGACAAATGTAGATGTCTATGGGTCACAGCATCCACTCACGATCAGGTGGACTGCGTGCTAGTTTGTTACCCTTATTCTATTAAAAATATTAAAAGGAAGAGGAGGAAACCGCCAAAACCTTAATCGAGCATGAACTCAAGCGATTATACTAAGGCTAACCAAGTAATAACCTCGCCAATGAGGTCATAACCTTGATCCTCTAAAACCTTACTCTGAGGAGAGCATGGCAGAGCGTATAGCACTCATCATCATTACAGCCCTTCACAAGTCCACTGCTGAACATAGATCTCCAAGGAACACCACAATACACGACACGATCTTGAGCGACCTCCATCCATTGACTTCCTGTATAGCACCCAGGACACTGTAAAAAGTGTGTGTGTGTGTGTGTTTGTCATACACGCCGAATTCTGCCACGGCCTCACCCTTAGAAAATTTAAATTTGGGTCGAAACAGAAGCCACTAATTTCAAAGCAAACAAATTTAACAAAATACTTTAATAGCAATTAACAAGGTATTCCTAACTGAGGCAGATATACAGAAATTTTGTTATTTTGTCTGTCTGTTTTGTCGATTCACATCATTCATCCATTACTTTTCTAGTAATTTGTGATGTAGTTTAAAATTACATCTTGCGGTGCCAGGAGATGCAGTCAGGAACATGTTCAGAATCGTCCCCGCCAATTAATTAGATTCATCATCATTATGCGCATTATTATAAACATACCTCATCAGAAGATAGTTGGACATCGTGATAGCACTGCGAGAGTGCTATCACGATGTCAGCCCAATGTAGTGCAGGGGTAATAGGAGCTACCCGGAACGTGCTAATAGTCAAGCGAAGCGATGGAGGCCCAGTTGCGTTCCGGCCGGAGATCCTGGAATACATAGGTGACAAACGAGCACACAGTTCACCTGATGGTAAGTGGATGCTGTAGCCCTTTTACATATACATCTATCCTCAATTAAGAACCAAAAAGCAAATGCGTTGTCACCCCCGAGGACTAAGATAGAATGCCTCGCTTCCAGTAAAAACGGTCTTCGGTTCTTTGCACTCATCATACGAAACACAGCAGCATTAAGCTGCTATTTTACGCTGGTATACCGGGAGAACCTGGTCCTACCCCGCTCGAGCCGACTTATTCGTGCTACAATATATAAGCAATTGGACATGCCATGGATGTGTCATAGATTAAAAGAGTTAAGGGGATATATACCATAGTTGCCACGATTAACAGGCGGATTGCTATCTATGGGGCATCTCTCACAGAATGCCAGCGTAAAATAGCAGCTCAATAATGCTGTGTTTCGTGTGGTGAGTGTAAAGAACCGGAGAACTTTTTTACTGGAAACGAGGCATCTGCATTTTGATCTCTATGGGGCACAGCGTCCACTTACCATCAGGTAGACTGTGTACCCGTTTGTCAACATTATTCAAAAAAAAATTTTTTGTAAATATTTAAAAACGTTTAAAAACAATATTCCGCACAGACAACGCCGAATAATGATCTTATATCTGTAATAAAATACAATTGAAAGTCTTAGTGGCCTGTATTTTGATCTGGGTCCGATGAGGTCATTAATAACTGTAAACTGTGAAGCTTCACAACAAATCAACAATAATTAACGTTTAAAATAGAGACTGTCGAAGTAAATTTATTACTGTTTAACAGTTATTTGAATCAACAATAGCTCATTGTTATAGGGTTCGGACCGCAGATCTTGAAACCTAGAAGTCTTGGGATCAATGCTGCAATCTGAATTTTGTTGTAAAACTCGACGTGTTTAGTTGAAGTAGGTTACTGGAACACTAGATACGTTAAAACACATTGCTTTACAATTTTATATAAAAATTATTGCTTATATAATTTTTAGGCGAGAAAAAGTGTAATATTTTTCCGTCACGACCCTTTTTAGCCAGTGAGGAGATGAATAATATCCATCCTCGCACTTTTTCTGTCTTTGCCATGAAAGAAATATTATTTTAAATGACGCTTCATTTTAATAGACGCTAGTAATTCATTTATTTGTATTTGTTAATACGTTTATCAATAATAATATACTACGAAAGGAACTTCGTTCCAACCGAGTGTTCCGCGACACTCACGCATGCTGTTTTTCTGTCAAGAAATTCTCAGTAGCAGTCCGGAGTCAGGAAGTTGGCAGATTTCACCTACGTTTTGGAAAGCACGTAAAGCCGTTGGTCTTACGCCTGATCTCTCTCTCGTGTCGTATTACCGTCCCATCGGACTTTGAGAGTAAGGGAATAGAGTGCAATATAATCCTCTCCTGCGCAGATTGTTAGTGTCCGTTGAGACTGGCCGCTGTGACGGAAATTCGGTCTGGACGACATTATTATTATTATAGTTTTCTCTTCTGGTTGGGCTGTATAAATCTTAGACCATTTGGGTTAAATAGTCTAAGGTATAAATATATAAAAGAAAATGATAAATATAGATAAGTATACATTAAATATAGTAAAATAAACAAATAAAAGTATTGTAGAATAGAATACAATGCAATCATTTTTATTCAATATAGATTACAATATATAATAACTTATTGAGTTATTTTTTACTTTTACCACTGGTTCGCAAAACCTCTGTCCTGGGAAGAACCAGCAACACACAGGGACTTTTTTAAAAAAGCACAATTTACTAAATAATTTTTATACAATTGTTATGATAACATTTAGAAACAGCATGGTAGCGATCACCTCATTCCAGGGTTATTATCAGTCATGTACTCTTTAGTAGTATAATAACCCTAACTAGACAATTTTTGCTTAATAAATAATTTAAACCAAAAATAGAAAAGGTCTGCATATTTTCTGGGACTTTGTTGTAAAAGCGTATACATTGCCCCATGAAGGAGTTACTGACTCTTTGGAGTCGAGTAACTGGTATAACAAACTTGTGCTTGTTGCTAGTATTTACAGAATGTACATCACTTTTTAATAAAACAATTTTTTTGTGTACATACAGTAAATTCTCAAATATATTGAGAAAAGTTAATATATTTATTTTAAATTTTCTCTAAGGACCTTCATCTAGGTTATAAATTGCTCTTATGGCTCTCTTTTGCAAAACAAAGAAACATTATTATTATTAAAATGTACAATGTATTACAGTATGTTTGTTTCTATTATGTACAGCTCGACGTTTCATTTGCAGGAAAAAGCTACGATACCACCGATATACAACGCGATCTGGCACGCCAGAACAAAACGCGTCGAAAACTCGGCAAAGTCATCCTCTACGATTATCAGGAAAAGAAATTTTTTGAAGGAAGGTTAGGTTTTTATTTATTTATGTAATGAAATTTTATTTTATTTATTTAACTAGACTTAATGTATATTTATGTTATACGTGGTAGACCCATGCTGCAGCTAAATTAGTAGTATAGTTTTACTCGTCCGGGGAAGTACCACGCTCTCACAGAATACCAGCGTAAAACAGCAGCTTAACTCTGATGTGTTTCGTATGGTGAGTGTAGAGAACCGGAGACCCTTTTTACTGGAAACGAGGCATTATTAGTCCTCACGGGTGACAACGCATCTGCATTTTGATTATTTAATGAAGATAGATGTCTATTGGTCACAGAAACCACTTACAACAGCATTTATTTATCATCAAGTAGAATGTGTGCTCGTTTTTCAAACTAAACTATTAAAAAAAATCATTTTCTTTTATTTATACAGCCCAACCAGATGAGAAAACTATAACAACAATAATGTCCTCCATACCGATTTCAGTCACAGCTACAAGGTTCGACGGAGACTATCCATCTGCACAGGACAGGGTTATAGTGCCGGAGTGTATACGCAAGCACAGGTGTACTCTCTATTCCCTCACTTTCATAGTCCGATAGGAAGATACGTGCTTTTCCAAGCACGGTGGTGAAACATCTAAACCTTTCTGACTCAGGGCTGCTACTTAAAATTTTTTGATAAAATAACCCAATAACTGATTTTATCCCGACCCGGGATTTGAACTCGAGACCTCATGATCAGCAATCGCGTTTACAACCCCTGGGCCAACAGAGGCAGTCAACATGAAATCATTGCATCGTCTTCAGTTCTTGTGGTAGCTGTTGTCGCGCCACGCAGAAAACAGAGGCATAAATCACGCTATAGAAGTTTTTATAGAATAAGGGTGACAAACTAGCACATTCCACTTGATGATAAATGGATGCTGTAGCCATAGACACCTACATCTATCGTCAATTAATAATTAGAATGCAGAGGCAATATAATTACTGGCTGGCTGTGAAGCATGCCATCTTAGTCCTCAGAGGTGACAACGCATCTGTCTGTCACCCTTCTTCGTTTGAAGCTGGTTGCAGCTATACATAGGCTGCAGTAGAGACCTTACCACCAGTCATTTTAATTTAATAAAAAAGATTCGTTGTCAACCCTGAGAATTAAGAACCTCGTTACAAATAAAACGGGTCCACGGTTCTCGTTATTTACTATACGAAACACATCAGCTTTATGTTGCTATTTCACGCTGGTGTTCTGTGCAACCTCTATATTATTTGATATATTTTTTATGAAAAACATACAAGGCATCTTAACAACAAGTTAAAATATTTTGGCGAAATCTAAAGATTGTAGTCCTTCCGCTCATCAACAAAATGGATCACTAAAAAAATAAAAATAGTGATTCTAAGAATACAAGCAATCTAATATATAAAAATTAATGTTTGTTTGTTCGTATTTTATGCGCAGCCATACCGTTAATCAGATTAGGCTAAAACTTTGTCAACTTATTGCTTGCACTTGCGCAAAGTTTATAGGCATAGTACAATTAACTTACAGCAGGTGACGCGCGTATCGTAACGACAAATTTATTTGAAAGTTATAATATATCATTCAATTTCAATGAATTTATTATCATTCCTAATCAAACATTATAACTCTTCCAAATTTAAAACGATAATTCCACAATTATTTCTTTTGCGTCAGCAATGCGCCGGGTACCAGCTAGTGTTGTATAAAATTTAGCTAAGACTTATTTCCTAATACCTTAATATTTATCAAAATTTGAAAAAACACAATTTATTGAACGGTATTTCATAATGATAAAAAAAAACCTAATAAATAATTATAAATTAAATAATTATATAAATGCTTGAAGACGCAAAGAACAAACGAGTAATTATAATTAAATATTTAACTAATTTATTAAATTTATACTAATTTTCAATTTATCTAAACTTATATTAAATTTCCGACATTTAGAGCGCTCTCCAGTCTCCACTAGTCCTCAGCTGAAATTGAGACTCTCCAGTAGAAAATTCTATAATCACATTGTGAACCACATATACAAAAAAATACACAATATATTAGGTCCTTACATATGAAATTAGCGTTTTGTAGTACTGACCACTTTCTGTGATACACAATATATTAGGTCCTTACATATGAAATTAGCGTTTTGTAGTACTGACGATCTGAAATATCTCCTCTTTGGATAAGAATTCCAAATTCAAATTTATAAATGCATTTATAGTCTGATTTTTGACATGTCAGAGATTACAAACCTTTTTGGCCGGGCACATTTTTCAATTTCAATACGAGTCTGAACATCTGAGTCTATACATACATTTTATTTGTTAGTTAATGTATCCATTTTATTAAGTGCGGTCCTCCACATTATAAGTGGTTTTACGGCGAGTGATAATTACATCCCTTTTCATCACAAACAGTAAAAAACGCACAAGTAAAGATAACATATTTTTATTAAAATCTTTAATCATCATTAATACTTATATCACTATCTTCATCATCATCATCATCGCTGACATGAATTATTAAAGAGTCTGCGACTTTGTCAATCAAATCGTCGAGAGTGCACATCTTATCTTCTTCTTTGATTGTATGGCTGATACATTCTTGCAATTTATCAGGAGTAACATTACTTATACTTTCCAGTAATAGTTTTTTAACTTCCGCCATTTTAAAACTTCTGTTGTGTCTTGCAACATGCACCTTCGCTTGAGCCCACACCAATTCAATAGGGTTGAGCTCACAATGATATGGGGGCAGTCTAAGCACAGTAATGCCTTGTGCTACGGCCATCTCGTCTACAATACACTGTTGGTATTTGTATTTGTCCTGACCCACAATTTCCAATAAATTAACTTTTAGCATTTTTTCTTCAAAATTTAAATTTTTTGAAGTCAACCACGCTTGGATATCGCCTTTTCTCCATGCACTTGTTTGTACTTTTTCGACCTTCCTCGAATGATAGGGAGCATTATCCAACACTACTACCGAGTTTGGTTTTCATTTTGGAAGTATTTTTGTGAACCACTCCTCAAATAATTCCCTAGTCATCTCTTTGTGGTAATCTGCAAGCCTTTTTGCCTCAAAAACCAATAAGCCATCTTCCAAAAATCCTTCTTCGCTCCCTATATGGCTAACTATAAGTCGCCTCCCTTTGCCTGTAGGTGCCTTAAGCCTTGTTGTCAAGCCATCGAGGAAAGCTTGTCGTGAAGATTGAATGTTGGTATCACACCACACTTTATTGACGGTATGTCCTGAAAATAAAATATATTTAATATTTCACTTATACATGAGGACAGTTATATATGCATATAAATTGAAAATTATTACCTATAAATATGGATTTCTTTATTTATTTATTCATTTCGGCAACAGAAATTTATTACAAAAGTTAATTTAAGTGTTACATAAGTACAGAATTTGATTGCCGACTAATACTATCAAGAAAAATAAGTTATAAAAAGTTAGTACCACATTATTCAATACTCTTCGTTTACCCACGTTTCATCCTGGTAATAATCTGTACCTTTGAAGCAGAACACTGTAAGTCCGTTTTTGCGGTTTCACTTTTTACGCTATCCTATAGTATTTGTTCGGCTCTACACAGACATAAAACTGTAATTGACCAAATAACGGCTACTTTTTAAAATTCGTTATTGTATTTTGTTGTATTGCAGGTATAATTGAATTGCAAAACACTGTAAAACACCATACACTAAAAAGAGTCTCTAAAATGATTTGCATTTTACTGTAAGTGCACATTATTTGCAGTTACATTATTCTGCCGCAAAGAACTTCTCGAACATTACAAACATTTTATTGTAACTGACGGAGTTACATTGTTCTGCCTCTACTATTTCGTTACCGCAAAGTTGGCGTCTATAAATACATGTCGGCAGTTACAGTGTCGCATTTCGCTTCGCGTATCGGAAGCGGGCGCACGTTAGTTTTTAAGATTCGCGCGCGGAACGGCTTGTGAAAAAAAGGTCGAAAATGTTCAATAGTAGAACGAGAAAAATAATGCACTTGCTACAACCGGATTCAGTTGGTAAGTTTAATTTCTTTAATAGTTTATAAATACAAAAGATTATTATTTTAACCGACTTCAAAAGTCAAAAAGACGTGGTTATTCATTCCGTTGTATGTTTTAAATATTTTTTATGTTTGTTACTTCAGGATTCCTCATATATGAACCGATTTTGAAAATCCTTTTTGTTAGACAAGGTATGCCTCAGGGTAGTCCCATCGTCACCAGGTCAGGATCTGATGATGAAATCTTAGGACAACTCTCTCATTTTGTGAGCATATACAATGGTTTTCATAAACTATGTTGAGCTATGTAGATTGTGAATGATTTATAGTATTGAATTCAGTTTCTTTTTTTTGCAAAAATTACTTGTTATGTTATTTACTTTATTATTTTAGAAATGGCAACCACAACAACGTTAGAACGAAATTATTTAAAAACAATGAAAATGAAGATGATTTTCAATATTGTATCAGAAAATTGTCACGTGAGCTGCCAGTGTGTCCTTCGGTATTAAATAATATATTTAACCAAGAAACGGTTTGAATTCTTCACGAGTAGAAATTATTAATTCGATTGAACAGTCAGAACGTGATCCTTTTGAGACAGTTGAAGATTCAAGTACTAATTGGTCTCCTCCTAAAGTACGACGTGGAAATCATCTCCACAAGTTCTCGCACAAGACTCAATTGCAATTCAAATGGACCGACACCTAACGAGCCTGGACCTAGCACTAGTAGAAATCATTCCTGTTTAGTTATTAGTTCTTCAGATGATTCTGTTTCAGAAAATGTTAATAGTAAGAGAAGATCTAAAAAGAATATGCAACAGAAACAACTGGAAACGAGAAATTGCTAAAAAGAAAAGACTTGAGGTGAGCAGTATGTTAGCGCAGTATCCAAAACTCATAAAGTAATCGAGGAAAGACAATTGAAAGAAAGCTGGCAGTACTTGCAAACTTAAGTGTTTTAATAAATGACAGATGATTTAAGGCAACAACAGTTTAATACATTTTGGAAAACTACCACCAGTTGGAATCAGCGAAGACAATTTGTGGCCTCATCCATCGATTTAATACCTGTAATGCGCCCTCGTCACCGAAAAAATAACGAATCAAGCAGGCGAAAGTTAACAAGGATTTATAACATCAACATTAATGGTTTACGTACTCGGATATGTCAAAAAATGTTTTTAAATACGTTTGCTATTACCGAGCAGTTCATATCTACGACTCTTCATAAAATGTCTGATACTACAAATTTAGTACAGCCGGATCAAAGAGGCAAACATATTCCTAAAAATAAAACACCTGATGCTATTATCGCTGGTATCAAAAACCACATATCTATGTTTCCTCGATACATTTGTCATTATACCAGAGAAAAATCAACTCGAGAATATTTAGGCCCAGAATTTAACATAACGAAAATGTACAACTTATATATACAAAAATGCACTGAAGATGGTGTACCAGAACATATGATTGGAAAACACTGGCTGTACAGGAAAGTTTTCAATGAAAACTTTAATCTTTCTTTTTATTTACCGAGCAATGATACGTGTGATACATGTGATAGATACCTGTCGCTATTAAGACACGAAACTAATACTGAACAAAGAGAAAATATTGAAAGACAAAGGATAGAACATATAAATGACGCTAATAACAGATATGCTTTGAAAAGAAAAGATAAAGAAAGCTCTAAAGCATCTGAAGGTAAAAGTGTGATCCTCATGGTGGATATGCAAAAATGTTTGGCAACACCCTTACTGACAAATAGTCAGTCTTTTTACTTAAGAAAACTATGGACTTACAATGAAACTATACATAATGACACGGAGAATAAGTCTTATTGTATGATGTGGGACGAGACTCAAGATGGAAGAGGTGCAAATGAAGTTGGGTCTTGTATAATTGAATGGGTTCGTAATTACAAACGAGACGACACCGAAGAAATTACAATAGGGTCTGACAATTGTTCAGGCCAAAACCGTAACGTTATTCTTCTATATTGCTACTTCTGGTTGTTGGAAAACACAGGTCTAGTCACAATCAACCATAAATTTTACTCCGTGGTCACACATTCCGAGGCTGACGTCGTTCATTCCGTCATTGAACGAAAGAAAAGAATTGTCAAGTTTTGACATAATAGTTCCACGCGATTGAAACAATTCGTCAAAATTTGTAAAACTCAGAATCCGTTGATTGTTCACTACATGAATCTTTTGAATATTAAAATATCAAATCATTATCTGCAATTTCTGCCAGAGACGCAAAAATTAAAGAAATGATCAATTTTGATATCACAATGTGTGGCTACAAGTTAGGAAAAACAATACTGGTATTTTATTTTACAAAACAAGCTTTAACGACGAGGAATTTTCAGAGATCAATTTAAAAAAAAATACTAGACAGAATCTGATACTGCCAAGTTCTTTGCCACAAGCTTCTGAAGACATTCGCCCTATTAGCACCGCCAAATATAACGATTTGGTAACATTAACTAATTGGATTGCTGATCCAGAATTAAAGAAATTTTATATCGACCTTCGTCATGGCAACCAGCCTGACATTGTTGAAGAATCTCAAAATCCTGATCTCTGTTACTGAAAAAGTAAAATTTTTGTGTCTTTTTAATAATATTATTGGTAATTAAAAATTATTTGCTAATATATAGAAGCAATTTTGTTAAACTTACTTTGTTATATTTTTTAATGTGATTTTGCTCAAGATTAAGTCTGTTTTCAAGTTACGTTTTATAATTGTCAAAGTTATAAAAAGATCTAAAAAAGGCATAAGCCTTCTATAATCCTTTCTCAAGGTTATTTTTATGGTCATAAAATTTTATGGTTGTTAAGGCACCGGGTGGTATTTTGAGAACAATGAGTTGAACTGAACTGTAGCATGCGGGAATTTTAAATAAAAGACCACAAGTGCGTACTGATCTCGGAGTCGATCCCCGACTCGATCTCGTTTATTGAAAATAAATCGCATAGACCTATACAAATTGCGGAAGCCTAACGCTAACGACTTCTAATTCGAAGCCAACGCCATCTATCGAAGACGTTGGAAGCTTTACAAAATGTAAGGTTGCAAACATACCGCCCACCAAGGACGTTACTGAAGGAACGTCCTTCTAAAATTAACTAATTATGAACTAAGGTACTATTAATCATTTGAACTGCATAAGTACATAAACATAAGTACTTGGCCTGTAAAGATTAAATAATTTGATCTGTTCTGGAAGAAAGCACTGTGAACTAATTATATGACAAGTATTTACAATATATTAAAGCTAAACATGAACTATTCTAGAGTATAGAATATGAACTTAAAACTAACTAAAATATGAACAACCAATGTGAGCTTAAAAGTAACAATATGTAAACAGCGCAAATATACTTAACAAATATTTATTGACTTACGGGTAAAATACATAATTTGGATGTTGGTCTTTTGATTGTTGAGGATTTAGTGCGTAACGTGACAACACGGGTGATATTATCATCCCCAGGATGTTTTCAATGATCCTACCTAACAACCAACGACTTGGCGGTAAGTCGTCTTCTTTGACAAGCACAATGTCACCAACCTTGGCTCAGCAACTTGGGACGACCATTTGTAGCGATGCATCAACGTTACAAGATATTCTTGTGACCAACGTTTCCAAAATGACTGAAGAATGCGTTGAATTAATTGCCAGCGAGATAAATAACTTATATTGGTATTTGCGTAATCAGTATCAGGAACATTTAATAATGGTTCTCCAATCAAAAAATGTCCCGGAGTTAATGGTAGTGGTTCACCAGGATCATCAACGTTAATTGTGCTCATAGGTCGCGAATTTAAACACGCCTATTTGACTGAGGAGTGTCGTCAGTTCTTCAAAGGTGAGAGTTGCTTCACCGATTACTCGCTTCAAATGGAATTTTGTAGATTTCACTCCTGCCTCCCAAAGTCCACCAAAGTTGGGACTGTGAGGAGGAACGAAATGCCACTCTGTACCATTCGTTTCGAGGTGTTCGGCTATTGATGACTGAATAGCTGTCAACTGCTGTAACTCCCTGGAGGCACTTCACGAATGTAGTGCCATTGTCACTCCACAGTTTGGCACAATGACCTCGCCTTGAAACAAAGCGTCTGAACGCCGCTAAAAGGCTTGAGTGCTCATGTCACTCACTGCTTCTAAGTGCAGCGCTCGAGTGACCATGCATAAAGAGGCATATATAGCCTTTGTATGACCGATGGCCACGCCCTTTGTTGTCCTTATGCTAATTGACCAGCATAATCAACCCCGCTATGAAGAAATGGTCGAGCTGGGTTGCAACGAACAGCTGGTAGTGAGCCCATAAATTGGTTTTTGTACTGGCTCTTTGTCTGACACATATGACACATTTGATGACATGATGCTTGACCAGATTTCTAACCCCAATAATCCAGTAGGCTGTTCTCAAATAGTTAATCATGAGCTGGGGCCCCGTGGAGGGTTTTATGGTGAGCGTCAGCTATGATTAACTTAGTTAGGTGACTGGAGTGAGGCAGGACGATGGGATGTTTCATCTGTTCGCTGAGCTCTGACTTTCCCAGTCTCCTCTAACTCTCATGATATCCTTATCATCAAGGTAAGGACAGAGTGACCTTAATGGGCTTGATTTTAATTGTATATAGCCTTTGTTCTTTAATTCTTCATATTCTGTTGTAAATAGTTCTCTGTGTTTTCTTATACAACTTTCGAGTGCAGCGTCTAATTCTGTCTTTTGTAAATATCCTTTCTGTATATTTTGTTCTCCTTTAAAATCTACGACAGTATGCAACAATCCGAACTAATCTTCGTAACTGAGAAAACCGATTAAAGAACAATTCGTTTAGAATTGTCGCTACATGTACCTTTGCTGACTCTTCTAAATCTGTAGTACAATTGTTGTGATTTGGCCATTGTAAACTACGTTTTGTAGCTTAAGAAACGGTGGTCCAGTAAACCATAAATTGTTTTCTGGTATTGAACTAGGTATCCTCTCGAGGCACAGTCTGCTGGATTATCCTTGTGGAGACGTGAAACCATTGCGACGCTTTCATTGAGGTTAATATTTCAGAAGTTCTATTACACAAATGTCTTCCATCTGCTTGGGTGGCTGTTTATCCAAGCCAACACAACAGTGGAATCAGTCCACGCCTTGACCCTTTCTTGAGAAATATTCAAGACCTCAGCTGTTTGCGATAGCAGTTGTGACAGCAAGACCGCTCCACAGAGTTCCAATCGCGGAATACTTATTTGTTTTACTGGTGCGACTCTAGTTTTAGCAACCAACAACGATACATTAATGTTACCATCTGAACCGACAACTCGCAAGTAAACAGCAGCTGCGTAAGCTGTTTTGGAGGCGTCACTAAAACCGTGAAGTTCCAGATAGTCGTTCGACTTTGTACCAAGCCAACGAGGAATCCGAACCTTGGTGAGTAATAACAACTCTTCACGATACGGTCTCCATTCATTTATTAAATCATCGGTTAGCTCCTGGTCCCAATCAACACCTGCAAGCCACAACTTCTGTATGAAGACCGCTATAATCATACTAGGAGCTAACCAACCTAATGGATCGAAAAGTCGTGCATGCCAGAAATAATAGCTCGTTTAGTTACAGGTGCGGTCGTGGGCATCAGGAGGTTCACCGTGTACTGGAAGCAGTCTGCGTTGCGGTTCCAGGTAAGTCCTAGAATTTTAATAGTACTGTCAAGTTTTATTTCTACTTCGTTTTGTTTATTTTGATTTATTTGGTTTATATTGTTCTATTGATTTTATGTCCTGTATGATATTGTGATTATTTGTGTTGTCCTTGTTATCCTTTGTCCTGTTTTGATCTATTTGTCCTTTTAGTATATTACTTTCTATGTCCTGTATTTTGTTTACTATGTCTTGATTATTACTGTTCCATTTTTGAAGCGCAATCCACCCTTTCCTAATAAGTCTGTCATTTGACGATGTATTTGTTCTTCTACGTCGTTACAACCGGTCATCAAGTCGTCCATGTAGAAGCAGTTGAGAATCTTATCTGCAGCAATTGTATAATTGTGGCTTTCATCGTAGGCTACTTGATGAAGTGTTCTGACTGCTTGGTATGGTGCTGATGCCGTCCCAAAGGTAACAGTCACTAGTTCGTAGTCCTCGATTTCGATTTCAGAACTGTCTCGCCATGAAACGCGCTGAAACATTGCATCTTCATCCGAAATCCTGACCTGGCGGTGCACATTTTACAATGTCTGCTACCAGTGCAATAGGGTGAAATCTCCATCTTAAAACTGTGTGTCTCAAATCAGACTGCAATGTAGGTCCCACCATCAACGTGTCATTGAGTGAGACTCCATTGTTGTTCTTTTCGGAGGCGTTGAACACGACACGTACCTTCGAGGTAGTTTTGTCCTCCCGGATTACAGCATGGTGAGGTAAGTACACCGCTGCATCCCTATTCTTGTCTCTTTTATCTATCTTCCTCATATGTCCTAGTTGTAAATACTCTTCTATTACCTGCTTGTATCTTTCCTTTAAATCTACATCCCTTCCTAACCTTTTTTCTAAAGATTTAAATCTCCTTTCAGCGATAGCACGAGAGCCACAACCTTTACAAGATGGATTTTCTTCGCGGAAAGGTAATCTTACTACGTATCTTCCACTGACGTCTCTTATGGTAGTTTTACTATACAACTCTTCGCACTTCTTCTCCTCGGGTGTCAATATTTTCTTTGAACTATTTTGCTCTTCAATTTCCCAAAATCGTCTTAATAATTCGTCATCACTAATTTGTGCATGCAAAACATTAATTTTGTTGAACTTTCCTACTGACAGCGCCAGACAGGACCCACCTAAGGTAGTGCTTTGAGCAATCAGCGTACCGGACGGGCTCTTAACAATACCTGCCTTAATTATGCAACTGTAAGCTTCAGCGCCCAACAACACGTCTATCTTATTGGGCGTGTTGAACTCTGGATCTGCAAGCTGGCGTATTAACGCTAACCAATCTAAAGTAGTGTGTACTTTGTATTCAGGTAAGTATGACGTGATTTTGGTAGTACGTAAGCGTTAACCGTAAGACTGAATACAGGATCTACTCGCGATTTTATATTTAAATGTACCATGTACCTTGCTTTGGTTGAACTATTGCCGCCAAGGCCTGAGATAGTTCCTTGGATCGGGATTTTTTTCAGGTTGAGCAGCTGAACTACGGCCTCTGTAATAAAACTTGCCTGCGAACCCTGATCGAGCAAGGCTCGACCATCTGAAAGTCACCAGAGCGTGACTCGGCTTTTATTAGCGCTGGCTAATAAAACCTGTCGGGCTTGAGTATTACCTATTGACAGACATGAAACAATCGGGCCAGCATTAGGTGAAACACTGTCGACAGTCGATGCCGTCGAAGGTTGATCCCTTTTGTCCGACTCCTGGCTAATAATATGCAGTAGCGAATGATGGCGCCTATGACAAACCTTACATGCAGTGGGTTTTCTACATTCCGAAACCATGTGATTGCCTCCTAAACAGTTGAAACATATTTTATGTTTTACCACAAAATCACGACGTGCTTCAACCGTCTGTTTTGAGAACTTCTTACAGAAACACAATTTGTGTCCTTCTAAAACTCACATCGCATTGATGAACTCGTAGTCAACATTGCCTTCGGATAGTGAGCAATTGATGCTTTATTAATGTTGTTGCCCTGGTGAACTGGTACCCTTTTAGGATCTAAACATTCTAATGCACGAAACCGATTTTATAAAAGACTTAAATTGGTTGAAAGTTGGTAAGTCATTGCTGGAGTCATTGTTGCCAACACTAAGCTCCATTGCTTACGCGTCTCGTTATCCAATTTAAATGAAACTATGTGAATTATAATTGGATCCCATGCTCACGTTAATACCCAAATTGTTCAACGCATTAAGACACAAGTGGTCAGTAACTCCTTCAGAGCTGTAGATGACCCACCTACATACGTTTTTGATTAAACAACCGTTTAAGAATACAATTTGTTAAATATTTTATTGTTATAACGCTTCTGTAATTGATTCCAGCACTGAATATAATTGGCATCAGTTACAGGTGTGGCGAATCAATTGTTCTGCTTCACCGGAAGGTGGCTCAGATAATGAAGCCTTTGTACATTATCTAAAGATTCATTATTATGTACTAATGAGGTAAACAGATCGTGGAATGTTGTCCATTCATCATATTTTCCTGAGAATGTTGGAATGGATATTTTGGGCAACTTTACGAAAGAACTACTTGATTTATTAACGGTGCTAGAAGTATTGGTTTGATTTAAAGAATCTTTAGCTGACCGAATTGTGTTAAGGGTAGTTTTCATTAAGCTTTTGTAAACAATATAAGTGTCCTCTGTAGCATCATAAATATCAACAACCTTTTGATATATCTTCTGCTTTGAAACGTTCGTATAACTTAGTATTATTTTCTTTAAACAATGCCCAATCCGTTTCCATAATCTTGTCTTGTTTCTACATACTCTATGGTTAACCTATCTTTACCGCATTTTTAAAATTAGTTAATCCCTTGTTATAACATTTTGTTGATCTTTTAATACATTAATTAATCCTTCCATTTTATTATTTATTTGATTTTGTAAATAAATAAAATGTGTCTAAATTGATTTAACCTCGTAAATAACAATGTAAAGTTGATAAAACTATGTATAAAACTTGTTTTATTTAAAACAAAATGTTTCAAATCTATGTTGGCAAACTAAAAACTGAAATAATACAAGTGTCAAGACACTTTTGAAAATTTTACAAGTGTTTGAAACACACAAAATCTGATAGAAATCGGGCATAGGTTCCCCGTTCCCCCGTTTTCTTTAAATTATTCTAAGTCCTAATACTAACATGCACACAAATTGACAAATACTAAAATAAACTAAGTCTAAAATTGTCCTTAAAATTTTACAAGTCCAAGATAGTTCTTCACTTTTCAAAGTTTAAATTGACGTTAGAATAGAGTTCAAATTCACTTGATTTGTGGATGATGTTTATAAACAAGTTTTACTCACGAAACTGCACTTCACCCAAACACCTTTGAACCTGCAAGTGGCGCCCCCTGTGGCTGCCAGCTGTACTGCGCGTGACGTCCTCTGTGACGTCGTGTGATGGCTGCGTCTGCGTCACCTTGCTGCGTCGTCTGGGGTGATCTGAGAGTGGCGCCCTCTGGTGGCCACCTTGAACTAATCCGCTAAAGCTGGCTCAGCTCACCGCCTGCTGGGTGAAGCTGTCGCCGCTGGTGCGGAGGACTCCTGCCTCTCTGTAGCGATCCACCACAACACGGAGAAGCGAGCCAGCGGTGGCCGCTTTGAACTCAAAAGCCTGTCCAAATGATCCAGCCTGTATGGGCCAATGTTAAGGCACCGTGGTATTTTGAGAACAATGAGTTGAACTGAACTGTAGCATGCGGGAATTTTAAATAAAAGACCACAAGTGCGTACTGATCTCGGAGTCGATCCCCGACTCGATCTCGTTTATTGAAAATAAATCGCATAGACCTATACAAATTGCGGAAGCCTAACGCTAACGACTTCTAATTCGAAGCCAACGCCATCTATCGAAGACGTTGGAAGCTTTACAAAATGTAAGGTTGCAAACAATGGTATTAAAATTAATAGATTAAGTATAGTTTTTTAAGAGAATTAATAGAATTTTAAATCTTTGTTCGTACAAAGATTTATAAATTGTCTTAATTATTTTATTTTGATAATTTTTCAATATTCTATTAACATAAAGACTGTAACGATGATCTCACGTTCTTGATTTTGGATGATTACATAAGTATAATATTGTGTGACGCCGTTTTTAAATTTCTCCTATAAAACCAAAATACGTTAAAAACTGGTCTCATTCAAACATGATAAAATGTGTTATTCAGGGTAATAAAAAATTCTACCATGTGCAGTTGTTTCAATTTCACAATCTGTTAAACTGGCGGTAGTCAACTTTTTTTGCAAATCTCCTTTCCTGTAAAGTTTGGGTTTTGGCACTTACAGCCTTCTGCTAAACCTGCCTTCTCTTCTATATTGTTTAATTTGGTGCAAGTATTTTTGACGCCATAGTACTATCTCCTTGTGATCTGTTAGCGCACTTCGACGTTTGCGACTTGCGTATTTAAAATTTAAATGCTTCAATACTTTTCTTAATGGTGATTTTGACATAACAGGCATGTCTGGATCACCAGCTATCTCTTGGTGAATCTGAAATAAGCATTTACGTTACAGTTAAAATGTAGGCAGGCAACATAGGTTAAAGTATAGTTTTAAAACAATGGGGGATGTCAGCAACGACGGGTTAAAGAATTAGCAATAACTTTACCTTTTCAAAAGTCGGAATCTCGTTCCTGTAGAAAAACGCGTAAACCTTTCGTCGAATTGCGGCGAAAGTAAATTCGTCAAATTTTTATATGAAAGATAGTTGAGGTCCACTCTTTTTCGGCTTTTGAAACTCTTTTGTGTCTTTATATTCTTTGGTAATTTTATAGACACTTGTCAGACCCACGCCAGTCATCTCAGAAGTCTTTTTAGCACATTCCGTTGCATTCCAATCAGTTGTTTGCGGCCAATTTTCTATATTGTATTTGTAAATATATAGAATTATGGTCTTTTCGTTGGGCGTAAAAGCACCACAAGGACGCTTCTTTCTGGGAGAAAGAAAGTCTGAGTCTTGTGCTCTGTCAATTGGGGCTGCTTCCCGGGAAGGGCCAGGTTGTGGCTCCATAACGTTTATAAAAATCAACAAACGATCACAACACGAAAAGTCTACAAGAAAAAACTTAACAGAATAACAGAAACTTAACAAATATAACAAGATAATAACAACAAATAGCAGCAAACACCGAGAACACATGAGCGCATTCAAGCATTCAAAGAAGTCAAATGAAAATCAATCAATGTGACAGACGCGAAGTGACAGCTAACATTTTTTAAAGGTTTACCAAACCTGGAATTAGTAGACAGTGATGCCAGCTAAAGAATAAAATAAAGTAATTAAAGTTAATTCGACATATTGTTCGTGATATTGAAATATTTGTTATTTTTGTATTAGGTCATTTTTATTAGCTAGTACATTTGAGTTTTACATTTTTCTTCGTTTATTTTATATTTTACATAAGTAGATTAAATATTAGGTCCTTACATATGAAATTAGCGTTTTGTCGTACTGACCACTTTGATCTGAAATATCTCCTCTTTGGTTAAGAATTCAAATTCAAATTTATAAATTCATTTAGCTGGTATATTTGAGTTTTGAAAAAGTCATTCATTTGTTTTCCTCATTATTTTTTCTTTGGCGTCGCTTATTACCGCACAATGGAAAACATGAAATATCGTTATATTTACAAGTACGAGTTCTACCGTGGCACCAGTGCTGCAGAAACAGCTCGAAGGATTAATGATGTATACGGCGCTGGTGTCGCAAAATAAAGCACGGTACGTTTTGGTTTCAACGTTTTCATTCTGGAAATTTCGAACTTCAGAACCAACCCCGTGGACGGCCGGAGACCAAAGTGGAAAATGAAGAATTAAAGGCTATTGTTGAAGCGGATCCATCACAAAGCACTTCAGAGATAGCTGCATGCTTTGGGGTAAGAGATAATACTATATTAATCCACTTAAAGCAAATTGGGAAAGTAAAAAAACTTGAACGATGGGTACCTCATGAATTGAGTGAATCGAACTTGCAAACACGCGTCGACTGCTGTGTTATTTTGCTCAACCGACACAATAATGAAGGGATTTAAATCGAATCATTACTTGTGATGAAAATTGGATACTGTACGATAATCGGAAGCGCTCGTCGCAATGGCTGAACCCTGGAGACCCAGCCAAATCCTGCCTAAACGAAAATTGACCCAGAAGGAGTTACTTGTGAGGTGTTTGGTGGACTAGCGCCGGTGTCGTTCACTACAGCTTTCTAAAATCTGGCCAAACGATTACGGCAGATATCTATTGTCAGCAACTGCAAACCATGAAGGAAGAACTAGCTGCCAAACAACCGAGATTGGTCAATCGCTCTAGGCCACTGCTGCTTCGACAATGCAAGACCACACACTGCACAACAAACAACCACTAAGTTAGGTGAGCTACAATTGGAATGTCTGCGACATCCACCGTACTTCCCGAATCTTGCTCCAACAGATTACCATTTTTCCGGAATTTGTACAACTTCTTACAAGGAAAAAAATTCAACTCCGATGCGGCAGTAAAACCGCCTTCAAAGAGTTTATTGATTCTCGTCCCCATGGTTCTTTTAGTAAAGGGATCAATGAACTACCTATGAGATGGCAAAAGTGCATAGATAACAACGGTGCATACTTTGATTACTTAAATATATTTTACAAAAAAATTGACTTTATATTCCTCCCGTACAAAACGCTAATTTCATATGTAAGGACCTAATACCTACATTGCGTTTTTTTTTTCATTTACAAAAATATCATAACTCTCTTTTAGATTTCTCTTCGCTTCAGTAATAAAATCTAAACTCTTATTTTTACAGTCAAAGCAACAAATAAATCAGTACGATTCCAACAACTTCTCGGATGAAAGGAATAACTCGCAAAACGCCGAGGCAAGTACATCTTCAAAACACTTTATTATATGTTTTCCTTACTTATGGTAAAGTAAAATTAAGTAACAAACTGTGTATAGAATAACGATCACAAACGTGCACACAGTCCACCTGATGGTAAATCGATGTTGTGAAACATAGACATTTTCAGTTGTGCTGTCACCCCTGCAAACTAAGATGGAATGCCTCGTTTCCAGTAAAAAGGGTCTCCGATTCTCTGTACTCACCATACGAAACAGCAGAATTTTACTGCTATTTTACGCTGGTATTTTGTGAGAGCGTGGTCGCCAGTCGAGCCGACCCATTCTTGCCAAAACCATAATATAGCTGCAACGTTTTTCATTCATGCGGCTCACCTGTTTTGTGGCATTCTTTAGGGGAGGCCTATGACCAGCACTAGACTAGTGAAGGGCTATAATGATAGTAATGATGATAATAATGATTTCTTATATTTACGCGAACACTACACATTTAAATAAAACTAGTTTTACGGATTTTATCGCGAATATTAACCTATTTTATATTCCGATAGATCGGAACAAAAATTAAAAAAAATAATAATCTGGAGGTAGCCGTAGTTAACTATGACATTGGGACGTCATACACCTAAGTCCCTCCCGTGACCATGGGTGCTGTAAAGTACTCGAACTGTCGGGAATATTAAATAAGTTAATATAGGCGATAAAATCCGTAAAACTAGTTTTATTTAAAAATAATGATAACATTAATTATATCACTTTTTAGGATAAGAGCTACGCGTTCTCCTACATAGTGAAGGACGAAAAAACCGGCGACGATTTCTCCCACTCCCAACGCAGCAGCGGTACCGCCACAAACGGAGAGTACCGAGTTCGATTACCCGATGGTCGTTTCCAGATAGTTTCGTACACTGCTGATGAGAACGGATATAAAGCTGACGTGAAATACGACGTGGACAGCACTGGGAACAGCGTCGAATACAACAGTCAGAACCAACGCCAAAATGCAAATAACCGTAAAAATTATAACGAAAACTCCAACCAGTTTACTAATAATGCAGCAAAATATAACATCGGAAACAATAAAGTCTATTCTGATTATAATTCACCAACAAAAGTAGAATTATATCAAGATTTATCCAAAGAATATTATAATGATTATTCTTCAGAATATGGAACTAAGAATTACGATCCGCATCAAAGTAAATTCATAGTTACTCAACAGAAAAAACTGATAATTTCAGTAAGAAAATTCGTAGATTTACTCCAACAGAAAAAAACTGATACGTTCAGTAATTTAGACTTCAAAACAAATTTCGACCGAATTACCTAACATCAACACTAAAACCTAATTACCTAAAACTAAGAGATGTTTTAACGAAAGCCTTGCCTAATGTGTTGTACATTAGGCAAGGCTTTCGATAAACTACTCAACGTTCAATTATAATTATCCTAAAGTAGAAACGAAAACAGAGAACGTTGTACTAATTGGTGATCGAAATCAATTTATTAGTTCTAACACGCCATCGGTCTCTCCAGAATTTAATAGTTTTGTGGCTTCCACTCCTAGAAGCTACCTAGTTTCGACTATAGCTAGTTTGAGAGACGGAGTAGGGTCCAAACCTCTATTATCGGATAGCTTCATTAGCAGAATCAACAAGTATTTATCTTTCAAGTAAGAAGTTTGTTTTATTGTTAAGGGATACAAATTCGTTTGAAATGTTGCGTAAGACAAATTGGACTAAAGTTGTACTTAATAATAGTTAATAGTTGTACTTACTACATTATACAAATTGCTGCATGCCTGGAGCATCTTTAGTGACATTCTAAATAAAATTATAGTTACTAAATTTTGCCCAAATAGTACAATAATAATTTTGTTGGTAGAAGAGGCAGTGTAAACAACAAACAGTTATTAAGATATATTGAACAACTTAATAACTTAAATGTACACAAAATTGTCTTGTTCACTGCCTTACATACAGGGATTGCCACAGGAAAATAATCTAAGACATAATTTAAATATACAAATGTATAATTTAATATGTAACAATAATTTAAATTTGACGTAATTGTGATAATAATGACAAATTTCATTTAATTGACATAAATAATTTAATAAAAAGTTTTGGACAAAAGATAGGTATTACCTATCCAAATATAATTTAAGACTGGTAGCAATTTGCTTATCTTATTTACTTTTTAACTCAATGAAGTTTTTGCTACAAGACTACTTTTATTGAGCATGATAATCATTTGACATTTAATTTGGAATCAGTTCCAACTAATTTAAATTAGTAAATGCGACAGAGGCAATCTCTAGCAATAATAAGAGTTTAATTAATTTTGAATGCAGCCCACAAATAAGTAATAAAAATTGTTTACCTGGTGCATCAAAATATACAAGGCATGATGGGCAAAGAATTGGAAATTGAATTGTTTTTAAATACTAACAACATACATATCCTTTGTATTACTGAACATTGGCTAAAAGATTATAATTTCATGTTTAATTTCAGAAATCACCAGGTGGTCAGTTCCTTCAATAGAGAAAAAAGTTTACGTGGTGGCTCCTTAATATTAGCAGATAAATCATTATTATATAAAGAACGTAAGGATATTGTGAGCCTCTCTGTTGGCGAACTGTAGAAATGCTTGTGTCGAGCTCAGGCACCTCATTGTTGTAAGTGTTTACAGACCCCATGTGCTATGACTATTTTGAAAAATTGTGGAAGAGTTTTGCTCAAACTTAGTAAACAGAACAAGTCTGTTGTAATATGTGGAGACTTTAACATCAATCTCCTTGAAACTTCTTCCATTAGTATTAAGTTTAGCTCATTGTTTAAATCGTATAATCTTGTTAATTTATACTTAGAACCAACATATTGCTGGGCCTAGTGCAACCTGTATAGATAATATTTTACAGATATTAAGCCCTTGCATAAATCAATTATTCAAAATTTAAGTTCAGATCACTGTGGACAGTTGGTATCATTGCCTTACATACACAAAAACAGAAAAATAAGGAAGTTGTGTTTGTTCCAATAAATGACCATCGCTTGGAGAGGTTTAGTAATATAATAAAAGACTTCCATCTTTTCATTTAAAAATAGTGCTAATTATTTGTATAGTATGTTATTTAAAATTATAACTTGTGAATTTAGTAGAATATTTACTTCTAAAACTTTCTCTTTTAACAGTCGCAAATCATTTGATGAATGGGCGACAGTAGGAATTATAAAAGTAGGCGAAAGTTATATGAGCTTTATAATGAAAGATCATATAATACTAGTGTTATATTTAGAATTATGTAGAAACATATTCTAAAATATTTAAAAAATGTGCTACACAGCTAAGGCTTTACATTTAAGTAACAAAATTAAAACTGCATCCAACAAAATTAAAATGACCTGGAGAATAATAAATAGTGAAGAGGCGGTCAAACCGCGCAACTCAGTTTTTCAATTGAATATTAACAACAGTTTAACTCGATCTGATCAAGAAGTTGCTATGGCTTTTGAAAACATTTTACCGATGTTCCTTTTTGATAACAAAATCATTAAATTCTTCTCCTACTGTCGCCGAATCATTGCTTAAACAAAATGTAAAACTTTTCAAATACTTTTAAATTCCATAGAGTATTGCCAAAGATATCGTTAAATATTTTAAAACAATTGATGTTAAGAAAACGGTAGACTTATAGGGTTTCCGTTAAAGTTATTTTATCTATAATAGATATAATAGCACCTTATCTAGCCACTATATTTAATACAAGCGTCTAATCTGGTGTGTTACCTGATTTAATGAAACATAGTAAAGTCATACCTTTATTTAAATCTGGTAGTACATTAGACCCATAACTTTAGACGATTTCTGTACTACCAACATTTAGTAAAATTTTGAAAAAATAATTTTAGATCAGATCTTAAGTTTCTTTAATATTAATAAATTGCTACATAAAATCAATTCGGTTTTACAAGGGGTCGCTCGACAACTGACGCTGGAGTTGAGCTTATTAAACATATTTTTGTGCATGGATTCGGAGGATGCTTTGGGTATATTTTGTGACCTTTCCAAGGCCGACTGTGTTCACCATGAGACATTAATCAGGAAGCTAGTACTATGGTGTCAAGAACACAGCTTAAACTTATTATTTCATATTTAAGTAATAGAATGAAAGTTATTATCAATGGTAAAAGTTCTTCCGGGTCACCTGTACTAATGGGTGTCCTCAGGCTCGATTCTCGGCCCATTCCTATTTCTGGTATATATTAATGACTTACCTTCCCTTGTAGGGGATAATCATGATATAGTATTATTTGCTGATGATACTTCCTTGATTTTAAACTTAAACGTCAATCATTTAAATGTGACAGTGAATAATGCTATATCAAAATTAGTGCATTGGTTTAACGTTAATAATCTACATTTAAACGCAAATAAAACTAAATGTATTAAATTTACAACAACGAATGTTAAAAATCTAAAATGTGTGTTTTTAAATGGAAGAACTGAGCCCTGTTGAATCCATCACTGTTTTTCTTGGCATCACTCGACGCAAAGCTTCAGTGGGCCCCCATATATCCAAACTAGCAAGCAGACTAAGTTCTGCAGCCTATGCTGTAAAAGATTAGAGGTCTCACTAGTGTCGAGACAGCTAGACTAGTTTATTTCAGTTATTTCCAGCATAATGTCTTATGGGATTTTGCTATGGGGAAATGCAACTGATTCAGAAACTATTTTTGTTTTACAGAAGAGGCCATTAGAGCTATTTACAACCTAAAACCGAGAGTCTCTTAGAGATAAATTTAAAGAAATAAATATATTAACTTTGGCCTCTCAGTATATTTACGAAAATTTAATGTTCACAAAAACAAAGGTAGTTTTAGTAAAAAAGTGATATACATTCTGTAAACACTAGAACAAACACAAGCTAGTGATACCAGTTCTCGACTCCACAGAGTCAGTAATTCATTCTTGGGGCAATGTATACGCTATTACAACAAGGTCCCGGAAAGTGTACAGGCTCTCTCTATTACCAAGTTTAAATGTTTTGTTAAGTTGAAACTGTATAAAAGGTTATTATAGTATAAATGAATATATGATTGATAATAACCCTGAATGAGGTGGTCGCTACCAAGCAGTTTCTAAAATAAATTTTGTACTTAAATAGTTTGTACAACCATTAATGTAAAACTTACTTTAAAAAAGTCCGCTGGGTTTCTTGATGGTTCTTCCCAGGACAGAGGTTTTTTCGAACCAGTGGTAAAGTAAAAATGACTTTCAATAAGAATTACATGTAATCTATATTGAATAAAAAATTATTCTATTCTATTCTATTCTACTAAAATCGTCTCGATTTCATTATGTAATTGTCTGGAGACATGTTTAAAGTTAGCACAAGATCTATTCGTAAATGGAACAAATAAAATCGTTGTCTTTTAGTTTCAAAATTATCTTGTGTAAGATTTAGACATTGGTTTTGTGAAAGTCTTTAAAAACTTTTTATCTTGTAATAAGTATTATATCCTTCATAGTGTTATTGTGTGCGAACTTCCATCGTATATAAACTGTTTTAAATTAATTAGCAAATAAATCATAATATTGACATATTTTTTTATTGATAATAATCCATAGTGTTTTCTTACCTTTTCTTCTGTCTCTGTTGGCATGTAACCCTGTAAACAGTCCACTGTTGGATATGTGTCTCCCATAGATTTTTTTTAAAAACGTTACGTATCGTGGAGGCAGTTTCAAACATATGTAAAGTGCACAAGGTAAACATCCAGACCCGGTACAATTATTTATAGGCGATTCAAACACTTGTACCGTGCGGGATTCGGACCCGCAGTCCTCAGCGCCGTAACTCATTTCTAAGCCACTGCGCCACGGACCTGGAACACGGAAAGTGTGCGAAAGCGTTTCTTGTGATCGAGGCTACCGACAAAATACTGGTAGGAATCCAGCATAAACTCCCGGTCACCCTTGTGGCAAAGGAGTATCCCTAAAGAATTCTCCACATCCAAAAAGGATATAAAAATATCCTACGAAAATCTGTAACACGCCAATCAAGAGTAATGACCAAGCGTAAGTCTCATCCGGCACTATTCCGATGATATCTGGGACGTCAGTCTGATCGAAATTAGAATAGCTTTTTCAAGTAAAGCATCGGGTGAGTATAGAATTACAGCAGAGCTTCTGAAGATGATAAATTGATATTTAAATTCCTTTAGAAGCTATTTAACTCCGCCCTTCACGGTAGTGTGACCGATTTCTTTTCAAGGTCGCCCGTGCTATTTTCGAAAGTCATAACGAAACGTCCGCACGTAAAGTTTACGAAGACGCCTGTTTCAGAAATAGCTTTAGTTCCATAGGCCACATGCATACCCTTCAACAAGATATTCAGAATAGTAGAAGAGTACAATCTGAAGTGATTTGGGCGATGCTACAACCGTATATCTCTGTAAGATAAAATCTGTAACGAAGGCAGCCGTAAAAGAACAATAGTAACTCACATAGTCACAAAGCTCCGACTGAAAATCAGCGCTGCCATAAGCTGTTTTTTTTTTGTTATATTATTAATAATGAATGCACGTATGTAATACTTCTTATTTGTTAATGCGTAAGCAGTCTAAGATTGTTACGTGTATATTTTGCCCCTTTTTTGTTGTAAGTTTCTTTGTTTAAAATATGTATATCAAATAAATAGTTCTTTCTTGCATAGCCTAACGGGTCAGTAAGCTCAAGTTACAATGGGCTCGAAGAACTGACAACCGATGGGGAAGAAAGGATCTGAAGTAACCTCTTAGACCAACCATTAGATGGAGTGCCAACTTGATAAAGCACGCAGATAATCGAGGGATGCAGGTGGTTCAGAGCTATAGTTTGTAGCAATATATTGGGTAGGCCTACTCCTGTGAGAAATGATTAGAAATGCAGACAGGCACTTTCTTCCGTTTCCGAATTTTACTTTTTTATGATAAATATAATATGAAAATAATTTTTCAACACAGAGCCACCAACAAAAACAGACCGGCGACAAATTCATGAGCCAATAATTCGAAGTGTACTTCCGTAGCTTCGGTGACGCGGCGAAATGTATTCAAAAGTTGGACGTTTTCAAGGCAGCACTGGGTTGTTCTCGTTTACGAGTGACAACGAGAGACACGAGGCCGATGTATCTGGGTCATCGTATTGTGGCATTTCCCCGGACGATGACTTGCGGCCTCTTTTTCTTCTCGATCTCGATCTCATGCTTGTCGGGCCAGGAGAATCGCTATTTGTTCCTTTACCAAAAGCAGCGATAGACGATTTTTTGAACATGCAAATCAGTATAGTCAATATAAAGCTAAAAATTGTAAAGTAAATGTGAAATTTATGAATAGATTTAAATGAACTAATTTTACGGATTTTTATCGCATTTAATTTTAACTTTTTAATTTTCGACATTTCGGGGGCTTACAGCACCCATGGTCAAGGTATTTGACGTCCTGATATTATATGAAATATGAAGGCTTAAAGTAGCGAAAGCTACCTTCAAATTTTAAATATTGGTCTTTGGTTCTATCTCCGCGAGCTTACAGTATCTTAAAGTCCTGCAGTAGTATGCTTGGACTTGGATTTAATTTTATTAATTAGACATAGATATTATTTACTTAGCTGTTTGCACTTTGCACCCACAATATTTTCTCTGCTTAGCCTGGAGGTAGACGGGTAGAGAATGCCCTGTTGCATTAAGTCCGCCTTTTTGTACTTGGTGTGCAAATAAAGCATAAATAAATAAATAATTATGGGATCACAGGCAGATAGTATCACCCAGCCACCTTATCTATTGAAATTAGTATATTTTTAATTTCAGTAGCCTCGCGAATCATCCTTGGTAGGAATCGATTTTCTTTTCAGAGGATTTGTGATCTATCAAATTTATTTATTATGGAAGGTTGAGTTCTACAAACAAGTAGACGGTGTGGCGATAGGCTCACCTGTATCTCCCAAAGTTGCCGATGTATTAATGAAGGACTTTGATGAGACAGCCCTTCTTACTTCACCCGTAAATATAATTTTAATATTGTAATAGCTACTTGGCATTTGATGAACTATTAGCTCACTTGTTAGTCTATTATTATATATAAAATATGATTGATATCAATGACTGCCTCCTTGATCTAGTCGTCGTAAACGTGGTTGCTGATCATGAGGTCCCGTGTCAGGCGTAAATCAGTTATTGGTTTTTTGTCAAGAAATTATCTGTAGCAGCACGAAGTTAGGAAGTTGGTGGTGTTTCCCCCCGTGCCTTGGAAAGCACATAATGCCGTAGTTCCTGCGCCTAATCTCCCTACGGCCGTGTCGCATTACCGTCCCATCGGACTATGAGAGTCAAGGAATAGGTAGTGTTCTGTGCTTGCACACACTTGGGCATTATAATCCTGAAATTTGGTATGGAGGACATTATTATATTATTATATATAAAAATAGGTTTTCAGTTGCTCATATAACTATGATATAAGGAATTGATATGGATCTTGGCACCCGTTCAGATCTCAGCTCTTTTATCAGCAGTCGACAACACAGAACGTCATTAGCTCCATTTTCTCATTTTTGAATCTAGTTTAAGTTTTTTTCTGTTTACGCCTTACTATTTTCTTTTTTTAATTTAAACTATTAGTTACTGGTGCGGTTAACTTCAAGTACAGTACTTGAAACTAACCGCTCCAATAACTTTGTCGACAACAAATATCGATAATTTGTATACAGATTCCTTGATAAAAATCCTTCATGTACGCCTAATCACCTAGAAGTGATCTAGGTTTTAATAAGTAAGTAAATCGGTGAGTCGGTAATTAGCAGATCAGCAGTGACAAAAATAATAACTCAAGAAATGTATTACTCACGAAAATGGGTATACAAGATGACCATTGCTGGTCTAATAGTTTTTGTGTTGTGGGGCCATCGAGAGTAGCTCGAAATGGCTCGTGTATCTGGTGTGTAGCTCTTTTCTTTTCCTAACTTGACTGACGCAGTGCTGTGTCTACATTACTTCTGATAATATCTCTAAATTGTTACCGTCATCTATATTTATCTGTGTTTATCTTTTAATTTTACACTTAAGATTGTTGTCTCTTGGTGGAATTCCATTGTTTGTTTTATGGTCTTTTAAAAACGCGAAATCTGTCGGTTTACGAATAAAATAAAATATTAAAAAGTATTTATTTACATTAACACGTATCACGTTTCTGAAACAAATACATAACATCTTTAAGTTACTAATCGAGTTTTAGTGGCTGCACACTCGAGAATGATTCCACGATATTATTTTTTCTTACCATTCGGCCTTATGTTGCATTTGATTATTGCCGGCATTGTGGCCATGGAGGCTGAGTGTTGTTTCGTTCAGCTCAGTTAGTTCTATTGTGCGCTGGCAGATGATAAATGGCTATTTATCTAAGATTCCACATTCAAAAATTCAAATTTAAAACGATATTAGGAAACCCTTTAATTAATAAAGTTTCAGCTCTAAATCCGAAGTCAGATGCTTAATTTGAATGAAAACGTTTTAATTAATTGAATAATAAAGATTGATAGACACAAATTAAATAAATAGGTACAAAACTTACGTCGTTGTCAAACCAAAATCAGCTATGTGCACTTTTCCGAGATTTTAACATTTTGACTAGGAATAGTAGTTTACCAATCAATCTTTATGAAAATGAAAAATCTGCTATGTGCTTTTGAGGACTGTACGACGAACCATGACAACTTTTTAAAACATGATATGTGCAGCAGCTAGAATATTGTCAATTAACACCTGCTATGTGACAAACATGCACATAGCATATTTTATTTGACCACGGTCAATTGTGATTGTTTAGTAGAATATCTGCTATGTGTTTAGTCTAAACACAAAAAAACATTAACAGTGCATAAACTAGCTAATAAGTAATAGATAAATAAGCGCATGTTTTGTAAATCACTTATTAGTCTTAAGAAATTTTACACTAATAAATAAGATAATAAACTAAAGTAGTTTGTACCCATAAATTACCAATAAGTTGACAGGCAGATAAGTTCTTTTTAAATCATGATTAGTTCCAAGCATCCTACGTCCTTCAAAATAATAAATTAGATGATAAGCTAAATCTTTTTGCACCCATAATTTACTGATAAGTTGACAGGCAATTAAGTTCTTTCCAAAGTGTTTTGGGAATAGCTAGTTAATCTTAAGGACCATATTTTTGAATATTCGCCCACTACTACCACTATGTTCAAGTTTCCATGCTCGTACAATATAAATACATTTTGTATTAGAAAAAGTTAGTTCTATTTTATCTCTCGGGTTAACTACGTACTTTGTCAGTTGATAAACTGTATTAACTGTAAAGTACTTTGCACAAGTTATATAGTGAAAAGAAATCTGTGGTTTGTGTACGAGGGTGATCCAAAAGTAATGATAATCGGTTACTTCAGGTCCGCATAAAAATCCAAAAAAAAATATTTTATCTTGCTTATATACTCACTACGTCAGCCTAAAAAAATCATGTAAATAGATCACGATTTCCGGGAGATACATTCATTTGAATACGAACTGTCAAAGAGATAACATCAACATGGAGAAAAACGAAATTAGAGCTGTCATCAAGTACCACTGTTTGAAAAAAATGTCTTCAAAAGACATACACAGTGACTTAGTGGAAACATTGGGGGACTCTGCTCCTCCATATTCTACAGTTGCACGCTGGGCCAAGGAGTTTAAACTGGGCAGAACATCCTGAAGATGAACATCGCGAAGGACGCCCATCCACGTCCCTCACTGAAGACAACGTAAAAAAGTCGAAGATGTTGTGTTGGCAGATCAGAGTGACCATCAGGCATGTAGCTGAGGTCACAGGGATCCTCATATGGCAGCGTTCAAAGATCCTTGCGAACGAGGTTGCATATGAAAAGGTCTCTGCGCGTTGGGTACCCAGAATGTTAACCGACGAGCAAAAGAAAAATCGAGTTGACATTTCGAGTCAATCTCGAAAAGTTCAACAGATCAAGAAAATTTTTGTTCCGTTTTGTGACTGGACGAGACCTGGAACCACCATTTTGATCCTGAAACGAAACAACAATCGATGACTTGGAAGCGAGCCTCCTCACCGACGCCAAAGAAATTCAAAGTTTCAAGTTCGGCGGGAAAGGTTATGGCATCTGTTTTTGGGACGCTCAAGGCATAATTATGGTGGAATATTTGGAAGGGCCACTATTACGGGCTCTTACTACGCAGACCAAATAAGAAGAAGATTAGGAGGCCATTAAGGAAAAAAGACGCGGCAAACTGCGAGCTGGAGTGCTGTTTCACCAAGACAACGCACTGGCTCACAAAGCCGCAGTTGCGATGGCTGCCATTCAAGAAACAGGATTCGAACTGCTCGAACACCATCCCTATTCGCCAGATCTAGCTCCTAGTGATTTCTACCTCTTTTCTCTTTTCTCTAAATTCAGGACGATAGCGAAGTAATGGCCGCTGTTGAAGCGTTTGGGATGGTCAAGACAAAGAATTTTTCAAAGGAATCCTGGGTTTAGAAAAGATGGACTAAATGTATTGATTTGTTAGGAACTATGTAGAAAAATAAATTATTATTTTAACTTTAATTACCGTGTTTTATTTTCATTATCATTACTTTTGGATCACCCTCGTAAGCTAAAATGAGCCGGGAAGAAAATAGTAAATTTAGTTTTAACGGTCAGTGATGAAAATGTTTACAAGAGGAAAGTCGACATCCAACATGGCAAGAATCTCGCAGTGAACCAATGCCTCTGATTCAAGACCTGCTAAATTCTACGGCTACACAGGAGAGTGATCAACAGTTTATACCCTCCAGCAGTGAAAATAACGTGTCGGTAAATTCATCCCCTGAACGAAGTAATAGCCCACCCTTTCCTACGATCACCAAACAGAAGCGTTACATTGCTTACAGTAGCGATGATGATGACAATTCATCAAATCCTGTCCAGGAGTTGGCAGCGAGCATCGAAATACCAAGCAGCTCTCAAACTCCAATATTTCGTCAATCGAATGCTAAACGCCGCCGTTTACAGGGTAAACAATACATGGGTAACCAGAAAAAAATGGGAAGCTAGAACAAAGCATTCCAAAAGAAGCCAGATCTGTAAAACTCGTTGTAATCATACCGCAATAAAACAAAAATCTAAAAATAGTTTTATGTGTGGTTTAGTATCAGAAGAAGAACGAGCTGCATTGCATGTTAAGTTTTGGAATATGAATTCATGAGGTGAAAAAAAAAGCTTTTGTACAAGGATTAGTATCCAAAAGAAATTTTCGTAAGCAAAGAAAACGTGATAATTCTATTACTGTCAGGAAAGAAACTGCTTTTGATATTTTGTACCTAAGTTTAATTCTCAAAATGCCAAAGAAAAAGTGTGTACAGAATGTTTTTTAAACACACTTGATCTCGGACGTGATTCTTTCTTACGCTGTGTTAAAGATACATCAGCAGTCATGGCAGATGACAATGAATCACCATGACTGGTATTGCTGATGAATTATGACAATTCCACCACCAGAAGTACACGAGGAACGGTGTCCGAATGGGTCAATTTACTCCCGAAAGTGCATTTAAAAAGTGCGAAGCGCATTTACGTAGAGTCAACTTTTCGATTACACCTGCACATGCATACAACAAGGTACATATAACACATATAACACGGTTTATAAAACATGGTGTAGAACAAAACAAAAGCCAGTTCACGAAATACCTTCAAGTGTAAGTACTCTTGAAGGTATTTCGTGAACAACTTTAATAAAAATGTTCTCTTTACTAAGTAGTAGAGAAAGGAAAAGACCAATGCGATGTCTGCACTAGTTTTCAGTTAAAACATATTTCAAGGGATTATGAAACACATATCCAGAAAAAATATGAAGCACGTTGTGCTAAAAACAAGCAATAGAAATCTTGAAAGGCAACCCAGACCACCTAGTAATATCTATTGACGTGCAAAGTGTTCTTTTAGCACCAAAATTGCTTGCAGGAGCGTTGTATTATAAACAAAAACTAAAATGTCATAATTTTACAATTTATAACACGTACTGGAGATGTCGTTATTTATTTTGGCATGAAGCAGATTGAGGAGTTACGTCCAACGAATTTACAAGCTGTATAATTGATTACCTTCAAACAGTTTGCAATGTCTATAAAAACATTACAATAATTAGTGATGGGTGTAACTACCAAACCAGAAATAAGATTTTGTGAAGTACATTACGTAATTATGCTTATTTTTTAAGGTAGAAGTGGAAGGAATCATATTATAAAAGGGACACACTATGATGGAAGTTGACAGTGTCCACTCTACTATAGAACATTATATATATTAAGCCGCCTATTTATGCAACTCAAGTTTACATTTCAAGAATGCGTCAAGCGCGGCCTAAACAACCCTATGATATTAGAGTAGTTTATTTTGATTTTTTCAAGGATTATGAGCATTTCAACACCAATTTTCAGTCAAAAAGGAAGGGTGATCCCACTGTGAATGATGTCAGAGCATTTTTGTATAAGTCTACTGGTGAAGTGTACTTCAAATTTCGCCATCCACAGTACACAATTTTGCCACAACGTGGGCAGCTTCCTCAACACTACCTTGAACCTTCGGCATTGTATGACAGGTCATTAGAAATAACTCAATCAAAGTTCAACCAATTACAAGAATTAAAACCATTTATAGATCGAGACTACCATCCTTTTATGATTGTTTAAAATTTAAGTCTGATTATAACTTATTGTTAATATTTTTCAGTATTAAAAGTCTAGTGTAAATCAGATATCTTTTGCACTAATATCTGTTATGTGCCAAATAATTGACAATTTAAAATCTGTAATGTGCAAAAAATAATTTGATTTAAAAATATAAAATAAAGTAAATAATCTAAATACTCAAAACACAAATAAAATTACGTATGATATCTATGACTTTAACTTGATATGGTTTTAAAATTCACCTTCATATTAAATTTTACAGTATAACTTTTTTCTTTAATATCTCAAAAGTATACTTTTGCACATAGCAGATATTGGTTTGACAACGATATACTTAAGATCTTATCGTTGAATTTTCGCTCATTTTAAATCTTCGACGCGTTGATTTGTAGCAACTACGGTCAAAGATACCGAGGTTATATTGTCTGAAAAGAGCAAGTAAGTGACAACCATAGATAATACAAATAAAATACAATCATAAGTAAGACCAATGGTATGAGTTTAAACTTAAAAAATATAATAATAGATTTCTCTTTTACAAAAAAAAATTTAGTACTTAATAAAAACTTGAGACAAGAAAAACAAATAGACTGAACACTGCGTCCATTTCAAGTGACATAAAACCATGCTCCGTACACCATCTTTCTTGTTTTGGGTGGTGAGCTATGCCTTATATTATGGCTAGACTTAGAAATACTTGCCACTATATTCTAAGTCTATGATTATTATCAGTAGCACGAATGAGTCGGCTCGATCGGGGTAGGACTACGCTCTCACAGTCTACAATACTAACGTAAAATAGCAGCATTAATGCTGTGTTTCATAAGGTGAGTGTAGAGAACTGGAGATCCTTTTTACTGGAAGCGAGGCATTCCATCTTAGTCCACAGCGGTGACAACTCATCTGCATTTTGATTTTAATCGAGGATAAATGTAGATGTCTATGGACCACAGCATCCACTTACAATCAGGTGGACTGTGTGCTCGTTCGTCACTATAAAAATCTTTCTCTTTCTTTATTATCAACCTGTAAAAGTTTACTGCTACACGCACATATATGCCCTAAAACCATATTGTTGGTTGCAAATTAATTACGTTAAATTAAATTAAATTAAGTACGTGGGTACTTGTTCTTATAATAAGTTGCGTATACGTGGTTCTTTATTAACTAAAAAACAAACACAAAAAATGTTACAGCCAAAATGCTTAGCCCCTACACCACCGATCCGTCACTGTCATTTAGTGTAGGTATAATATGTGTTTGCTAGAATTCAAACCTAGGGTTCAACACTCTGTCCTATTGACTATTAAACTACAGGTTAACTAAAAAGGAAATGCCAAATAATACCTGTCGGAACTAGCGGGAATACGTCAGGAAAGGTTAGTTGTTAAAAATAGTAAAAGTGTGACAGCGGATTTTCGACTTGCTCTCTCGCTTACACAATTAATCATTAGCGGCAATAAAACAGCGTAACTGCACTATACGTTCAGTATAGGCAATTATATTTCGACCATATCGTAATATGACCTCGTCACAATTACTCACTGGTGTAATGTGAAGGACATAATTACATGATAACACCAAAGTATGCAAACCAACAGCAACACTACCCATCTCAATGTAACACAGCACAGCCTCTCAGCAACACCATCCTTCTTGCCTGCACCAGAAGAATCACTACAACGGACAGAACCACGATTCTATCTTAGCACGCGTAGAATTACTTCACTCGTAGAATGACTCAAGAGGAATTTCTCGCGCTCTGCACCTACACTGAACTTTATACTGCACAAACGAGGGGGGGAGGTTCTCGAAATACCCTCAATTCCCACTCGCCACCATCGATATGACGCTCCACTAAAGTGATGACCTCTCACTTACTCTCGATCCAACCGGTATTTTATAGACGCGCCTACACGACCAACCCTGAAATACGACCGTCCTAGGGCGTGTATCTTCATGAATTCCTGTAACAAACACTATTAACCACCAATTCATCCGCTCGTCAATCCTGATACGAATAGTTACACTGTTCCTATCTTTGGACATTTAAGCACACATACGCAAGGCGATTACGTTTGAACTCGTGCAAACTAACACTGGCTAAGGCGTTCTTTTGATCAGCCATCATCTCATACGATGACTTGTACTGGGCAACGTAGCCCTCGACTAGTCATTATCTTATGATGACACCTAGCTCAGAGAGTGACAGCGTCCCTTCGACCAGTCGTTATCTCATATAACAACATGGACCAGACAACTGGCTCTTTCCACCAAACACACACAGACACACAGCTACACACACATACGCACAGCTTGCACGGCACTATTAGCATCGATAGAAGATATACGCCTTAACAACACATACTCTCTTGTATAGGTACTAACATCCTCAATCATACAATAATCGAAAGCGTGCGTCCCTTCGACCACGCATGGACTGTCTCTTCAACCAGCTTCACAATATCGATTCAAAGAAACCTTACCAATCATCACAAAATAAAATGTCCAATAGCCATAACATTCTCAATCGCTTACAAATCGTTAAACAACAAAATAAATGTACACTACACTTTATTTTATTTCCACGAGCACTCATCTCAATGTTCAGTCATACTCGCTGCGTCGCAACGACCACGAAACCAGACCTTTACCAACACCACACTTGCACCGCACCCACTCCTTGAGTTACGGCCACAGCATGACCGTCAAAACACAAAATAAAATGAAACAAGAAACTTTTCAATTTTACAGGGTTATTAATCACCCAATAGACCCAGGTCAGTCAATTTAAATAAGCTTGGCTTTTAGGCATTTCTTCCAACTAATCAAAAAGTTAACCACTTGTTATTACAAAATATTTTTCAAAATCAATATTTAACACATATTCACTCCATCCATATATCAAACGCCGGCGGCAGCAGCGGCAAATAATCTGTCTGGAGCGTCCACACTGACAGCATACTTCCATTCAAGAGAGAGTGGCACAGTACCACGCTTTCTTCTAAACCCCGACTATCACACGTCCTCGTGCGGATGTTAGTAAACCGTCTGCATAAGGTCTAGCAGTTATCACCACCTGCGAACAGAAATTGACACTTAAATAAACGTTAAATATTACAATGTTCGACCATTACTGACTTCATTTACGTCGATGGTAGCAGACCGATTCGGGCGCACAAGGCCCCCTCAATCAGTATTACAACCGACAGCACGGACCGGGCGTGCCGAGCCCTCTCCCTTAGTTGTCCGATACTCAAATTAGATTCCTCATGCTATATGCAGCGTGGACCGTGCGCGCGAGCCCCCTTCATCCAGCTGCCTCAGGCAATACGCAGCGTGAATCGGGCGTGCGAGGCCCTTCATCCAGCTGCCTCAGGCAAACCGCAGCATGGACCGTGCGCGCGAGGCCCCTTCATCCAGCTGCCTCAGACAATACGCAGCGTGAACCGGGCGTGCTAGGCCCTTCATCCAGCTGCCTCAGGCAATACGCAGCGTGGTCTGGGCGCGCGAGGCCACTTCATCCAGCTGCCTTAGACAATACGCGGCGTGAACCGGGCGTGCAGGGCCTTCATCCAGCTGCCTCAGGCAAACCGCAGCGTGGACCGTGCGCGAGGCCCTTCATCCAGCTGCCTCCAGGCAATACGCAACGTGGACCGGGTGTACGAGGCCCCTTCATCCAGCCTCCGGGCAATATGCAAAACATGTACTTAGAATCCTTCAGATAATCACCCACTACTAAATATAGCATGGACGGGGCGCACCAGGCCTACTCTCCACACCATGACTGCAAAGCAGCCCGGGCACTTTGGGCCCTTCGACACCATCAATTTTGGAACGTGAAACGAACACGTGACTTGCATACGAACGATTATAACACAGTGAGATAAAGATTTACTTACGCATGCGCCTGAAATTGGAATACGCTCGTGTTGACTCATTATATATACGGTATTTTATAGACGCGCCTACATATATAATAACAGTACCTTATCATCCAGACCGAATTTCGATCACAATCACAATCGATCATATAGCTGACTTAGGTAATCATGCCTTTCTTACATGCGAGTTACATTTTAAAATAGACAAAATACTACCTCGGACGTTAGTATATCACCCCTAAATGATATCCTACTTGATTATTTTGAACGAGACCTCCGGATAATCCCATGGATGTGATCAGTTGTACCGATAATGTCAATGAAATGGTGCACTTATTTAATCGCTACATCCTAAATTTATTTGACTTGCATTCACCTATTAAAACAGTTATACTTAAAGATCGCCCTTGCCCCTGGATAACAAAACCATAAAATTAATGATGAGTTTACGCGATGGAGCACGCAACAAATATCGGTGTTCAGTCGCCCATCATAAAAATTATTATAAACAATTAAAACATCAAGTAAATGTCGCACTATACCACGTGAAAAAACATATTACAAAGTGTTCATTAATAATAATACCAGCAATCCAAAGAAGTTATGGTCAAATCTGAAGGCGTACTGTTACCACCAAAAATGAATACGATCTACCGCCACATTTATCGGATCCTGAGATTATTAATTCACATTTCAATCATACCAGGTTTCTATATCGTAAATTACATTAGATCTTACATATTTTGAATTTAATAGATTTACTTCTAAAACTTTTTGCTGAAACCGGTATCTCAAGATGTTACTTTGAATATAATTAAAAACTAAAATCTAATGCACTAGTAGTTGATGGTATTACCCTAAATATGTTATTAATGACCCTTCCACAAAGTGTAGAAACTATTACCGCGTTGATTAACCTATCGATAACCACAAGTACATTCCTGACATCTGAAACTAGCTTTAATACGTCCTCTTCCAAAAATGCCAATCCTGCTACCGTGACAGACTTACGGCCCATAAGTTTGCTACCTGTATATCTAAAATATTAGAAAAAGTTGTGTATCAACAATTAATTTCATATCTAGAAAATATCTATACTACCCGATCTTCAATCGGGTTTCAGAAAGGGACGAAGTTCTGCTACTGCCCTATCTGATGTAGTAGTAAATATATTGGAGGCCCAAGATACAATTAGGGACTATACTCGTTCTATTAGATTATTCCAGGGCTTTTGATACCATAAATACGCCTTTACTTTTGTCCAAAATGTCGTTTTATGGATTTGACCCCAGGACTATAAAATGGTTTCACAGTTACCTTAGTGGACGTTCACAGCAAATTACAATTCAATTAAATGGTCAAAACTGTGTGTCTTCTCCGCAGCGGATCACGCGTGGTGTTCCTCAAGGATCGATTTTGGGTCCCGTACTTTTCGCGTTATATACATCAGACATTAGTAACTGTTTCCGATATTGTAAATATCACTTATATGCAGATGACACACAGATTTATAAGTCTTTGCCAAGTCATACTGCAGAAGCTATTAATGGACTCAACGAGGATTTGAATAGAGTAGTAAAGTGGTCAGAAAGAAACGGTTTAGTTTTGAATCCATCAAAGACAAAGATTTTAATTTGCGGAACGAAACAACAGATTCAAAAAATATTTATATTAGAAAGAGTTGATAAAGCACGTAATTTAGGAATCATAATTAGCCCCGATCTCAGATTTCAAGATTATATCAATAACATTGTTAAGAACTGTTTTTATAGGTTAAAAATCCTGTATAGAATGCGTGAACATTTAAGTATAGAATTACGAAAAAGACTATCGGACACCCTAGTACTATCAAAATTTAATTATGCTGATACAGTTTATGGGCCTTGTTTACTGTCACGTACCGCACACCTTATTCAAAGGGTCCAAAATGCTTGTGTGAGGTTTTGCTTCGATGTACCGCCAAGAGGTCACGTAAGCCCATTTCTTGACGACAATAATATTCTTAAAATGGCTGCCAGACGCAAACTTCACTTAGCTTGTGTACTTTTTGGCGTCATAAAGACAAAAAACCCAAAGTATCTTTTTAGTAAGTTAGACTGGTCTCATGAGCATAGCAAGTATCTCACCCGCGCTTCATCTTATAATAGGCTCAGTGTTCCTCGACATTCTTCTTCAGCCTTCGAGGTTGTTATAAGTATGCAGCCTCCCATTGCTGGAATAATTTACTCTCTCACTGCGTGACCTAAACACATTAGGCACGTTTAGAAAACACTTAAAATATCTCCTAATAAACGAACAGAAGGGCATAGTTAATAAATAGGAGTATTGTTAAAGAGGTTAGACGTTAGCTACTGATTTTCCGTTTACATAATATTTGTTATGGTATTACATATTATTATTTACTACAAAAAGCCTATTAAATGTATGTATCTGTATATATATATATATATATATATATATATATATATGTGTGTATGTGTGTGTGTGTGTGTGTGTGTTTGTGTGTGTGTGCGTGTGTGTGTGTATAATGTATATATATATATATATATATATATATATATATATATATATATATATATATATATATATATATATATATATATATATATATATATATATATATATAACAAATCTTGTATTATATATATAATTTACTTACGTTCAGCATAACTATACAATACGTATTCCATTTTGTTATTATCATTCATCTGCTATTATTATCATTTATGTATCTACTACTCGCTTAATGTCGACACTTACATCAAAGAATAACAGCGTAAAATAGCAGCTTAATACTGTGTTTCGTATGGTGAGTCTGTCAGTCTTCAGGGTTGACAACGCATCTACATTTTGATTCTTAGTTGAGGATAAATGTAGATGTCTGAAACCCACAGGATCCACTTTTTATCAGGTGAACTGCATGCTGGTTTGTCACCCTTATTCTACGAAATAAGTCCAAATTTTAACATCACGTCTGAGAGTCTCTAGAGTCGGGCGCCATGAAGATTGCGATGGGAATACGTCTGTGTGTAAGAACGTATGTAACGTATGTATGATAACGATAATACCCGTGTTGTAATTTTCACCTCCTAGGACCAAAATGAAGTTTTTTTTATAGAATAAGTGTGCCAAGCGAGCACACAGCCCACCTGTGGAAGTGCCTCATAGCCTGGATTTTTATATCCTTTAGAACGGAACACAGCAGTTTAGGTTTGGGAGGCATGTCCATAACCAATCGTGTAGTGTTTACAGGTTGGTAAGTGGGAGAACTCCGTTATTATTTGTTTAAATATTATTTCAAAAAAATAATCTTATAAAGTTTCCATCCATCCATCCATCCATCCATTACAGTTTATAAAAGTCTTCTCATAGGGGAGATTTCGCAATAGTTGGCACGCTCGGCTGACGGGTTGGAAATCGTAGTTTTTTATAATTTTGAGTTGTTATCAGGATGATGCTGTTGCTCATCTTCTGTTTCAGTTCCACTCTGTCAATTCTTACGACACCCACGGGATGATATGGGGTAGTGGATATTCTTACACCGCCACTACACGGCGTGGATAATATGTGGGTTAAGTGCCATATAAGTAAATTAGTAAGTCATTCGCATCCTTTTAACCACAGGACCACTGCGGCTTATGTTTGTTACTAGCTGTGCACCACTGTTTCACCCGCGTCATCACGTGTCTGAGCGTGTGACATGACATGACATTTAGTTTAAGTATTTTAGATAGACATGTATAAACAACTTGTCAAAATTAATGGAGTACTTTTATCTATCGGCATATGTACGTTATAAAGCGAAGTAAAATTTTATCCACTCTCCCTCCCCCTCCTGGTTGAGCGTCACCAAATCCCTCTTTTGCCACGAAATATGTACATTTCTTATTATTTATCAGTTTTTTTGCTCAAATCTTAGTTTTCTCATAAAATTCCTGCTTTACCGCCAAGATGTGTAATAATAAAGTAAAAAATAGAGTACGTTTTTCAAAAATAGGTGTAATTTATTTCTAAACTCTTTCATTTCACGTTGCTAGGTGATTTTGAAAATTTAATTGTAATAATGATAATAAAATATTTAATAGCTATAATGATAGAACTAACCTCGCTCGTAGAAGCATTCACTGCTGGTTTATTTCGGTTCTCATCGGGCGGCTAGGCTTTATGCGTCGTTCGCGCGCCGATCCAAGTGTTGGATTATTTTAATTTTACGTTATCTCTTAAGCTATGTGTTCAAATGACATGCTATAAAGAGCAAAGTTTGTCTTCATAAAATTGTTTTGATGATGAAGTAACTTACGTTCGTAAGGATTAATATGCCATGCCTAATAATAACGCTCATAAATCACTTTTTAATTTTCAATATTTTTTTGTCACAAAATACCTAATTGTGGCTTATGTATAAGAATAGGCTTATGGTATCACGGACTTTTTTTAGATAAAGAAAAGATCTATATTTTTGTAGAACATTGTATTTACGTATCACTAACCATAATACCAGCGCACGCGACTATATTTTTCGGGGACCGTTTTTCTTCTGACTTACTTAACAAAAATCAATATTTAAGGCTAGCTGAGAGGTGTGTATAATATACAAAAAGAGTTTTCAACTTTTTCAAATCGGACTGATAGTCCCAGAGATTAGCGCGTTTAAACAAAAAACAAAAACAGAAAAAACTCTTCCGCTTTATTATATTTGTATAGATTTTATCGATATTCTCATCGACATCACTAAAATAATCGTTGGTATAATCGACAGCCTATAGACCGCAGAGAGGACTAACTCGCCTTAACATTGATGGAGCTCGCTACATCTTTATATAACTACTTGCAATTTTCTTGGTAACCGTAAGTTGAATTTTGATAACGCCAATTTGGTTTAATGCAGTTTTATTAAATTATTATATGTTAGGTTTTGACTGCCTCGTTGTTATAGTGTTCATAAGCGCAAATGCTGATCATGAGGTTTCGGGTTTGAATCCCGGGTCGGGCCAAAATCAGTTAAAGACATTTAAAGACATTATTACAACGTAATATATATAATTTACTTACGTTCAGCATAACTATACAATACGTATTCCATTTTGTTATTATCATTCATCTGCTATTATTATCATATGTATCTACTACTCGCTTAATGTCGACACTTACGGCACGGCCTCCGAAGGACCGTATGGGGCCGACAGAAAATCAGCGTCGCTATCCCGCGGCTTATGCTGAGGCGGTCCCTTCCGCCACTTCATCTGTTTCGATTATTAAGTCATGAATTGTTGTTATATCCTCAATTTTTTTTTAATTTTTTTTTCGTATTAATTTTGTTTTTGTTTTTGTTGTACTGTAATTAGTGATTGTAATCTGAAGTATCGGAATAAATGTCTTTAAATGTCTTTAACTGATTTTGGCCCGACCCGGGATTCAAACCCGAAACCTCATGATCAGCATTTGCGCTTATGAACACTATAACAACGAGGCAGTCGAAACCTAACATATAATAATTTAATAAACTGCATTAAATTAAATTATGTTATCAAAATTCAACTTACGGTTACTAAGAAAATTGCAAGTAGTTATATAAAGATGTAGCGAGCTCCATCAATGTTAAGGCGAGTTAGTCCTCTCTGCGGTCTATAGGCTGTCGATTATACCAACGATTATTTTAGTGATGTCGATGAGAATATCGATAAAATCTATACTAATATAATAAAGCGGAAGAGTTTTTTCTGTTTTTTTTTTTTTTGTTTAAACGCGCTAATCTCTGGAACTACCAGTCCGATTTGAAAAAGTTGAAAACTCTTTTTGTATATTATAGCCCCCTCTCAGCTAGTCTTAAATATTGATTTTTGTTAAGCAAGTCAGAAGAAAAAACGGTCCCCGAAAAGATGTAGCCGCGTGCGATGGTATTATGTTTAGTGATACGTAAATACAATGTTCTACAAAAATATAGATCTTTTCTTTATCTAAAAAAAAGTCCGTGATACCATAAGTCTATTTCTTATAGATAAGCCACAATTAGGTATTTTTTGACAAAAAAATATTGAAAATTAAAAAGTGATTTATGAGCGTTATTATTATTCCTTACGAACGAAAGTTACTTCATCATCAAAACAATTTTATGAAGATAAACTTTGCTCTTTATAGCATGTTATTTGAACACATAGCTTAAGAGATAACGTAAAATTAAAATAATCCAACACTTGGATCGGCGCGCGAACGACGCATAAAGCCTAGCCGCCCGATGAGAACCGAAATAAACCAGCAGTGAACGCTTCTACGAGCGAGGTTACTTCTATCGTTATAGCTATGAAATATTTTATTATCATTATTACAATTAAATTTTCAAAATCGCCTAGCAACGTGAAATGAAAGAGTTTAGAAATAAATTAAACCTATTTTTAAAAAACATCCTCTATTCTTTACTTTATTAATACACATCTTGGCGGTAAAGCGGGAATTTTATGAGAAAACTAAGATTTGAGCAAAAAAACTGATAAATAATAAAAAATGTACATATATCGTGGCAAAAGAGGGATTTGGTGACGCTCAACCAGGAGGGGGAGGGAGAGTGGATAAAATTTAACTTCGCTCTATAATGTACATATGCCGATAGATAAAAGTACTCCATTAATTTTGCCAAGTTGTTCATACATGCATACTATCTAAAATACTTGAACTAAATGTCATGTCATGTCACACGCTCAGACACGTGATGACGCGGGTGAAACAGTGGTGCACAGCTAGTAACAAACATAAGCCGCAGTGGTCCTGTGGTTAAAAGGATGCGAATGACTTACTAATTTACTTATATGGCACTTAACCCACATATTATCCACGCCGTGTAGTGGCGGTGTAAGAATATCCACTACCCCATATCATCCCGTGGGTGTCGTAAGAATTGACAGAGTGGAACTGAAACTGGAGATGAGCAACAGCATCATCCTGATAACAACTCAAAATTATAAAAAACTACGATTTCCAACCCGTCAGCCGAGCGTGCCAACTATTGCAAAATCTACCCTATGAGTAGACTTTTATAAACTGTAATAGATGGATAGATGGATGGATGGAAACTGTATAATATTTTTTTTTTAAATAATAGTTAAACAAATAATAACGGAGTTCTCCCACTTACCAACCTGTAAACACTACACGATTGGTTATGGACATGCCTCCCAAACCTAAACTGCTGTGTTCCGTTCTAAAGGATATAAAAATCCAGGCTATGAGGCACTTCCACAGGTGGGCTGTGTGCTCGCTTGGCACACTTATTCTATAAAAAAAACTTCATTTTGGTCCTAGGAGGTGAAAATTACAACACCGGTATTATCGTTATCATACATACGTTACATACGTTCTTACACACAGACGTATTTCCATCGCAATCTTCATGGCGCCCGACTCTAGAGACTCTCAGACGTGATGTTGAAATTTGGACTTATTTCGTAGAATAAGGGTGACAAACCAGCATACAGTTCACCTGATGAAAAATGGATCCTGTGGCCCATAGACATCTACATTTATCCTCAACTAAGAATCAAAATGTAGATGCGTTGTCAACCATGAAGACTGACAGACTCACCATACGAAACACAGCAGTATTAAGCTGCTATTTTACGCTGTTATTCTTTGAGAGCGTGGTCCCACCTCGGTTGAACGACTCATTCGTGCTAAAACCATAATATAACTGCAGCGTGACTCTACCACGTATAAAAACTTTGGAAAGGGCTTTTGAAAATTGGGCCAGCACCAGACAGATATTACATTAACTTTTTCTATCGACACTCACGTGTCACATCCATACGCCAATAGCACAGTTCACATGTTCCGCTGAGTCTGTGCCTGGCGCTCGGCCAAAGAACAGTCCATGTACATACAAGCTAGACGACCGCTCGAAAAAGTTGCATCTTGTATTCTAAGCAGTGCAATCATTTCGTTCCATTGGACTCTTATCAACTAACTTATTTCTTGTCTTTATATCTTTAGTTTTTATTGATATAGAAATATATCCAGTTATTAAGCTAAATGACAGGGTGAGAAATTGTGAGATAAGGGAAAAATGTGGTTTGCAAGATGATGTTGTGACCGGGATTATGAAAGGAATGCTTCGGTGGTTGGGTCATGTAGAAAGAATGAATGAAGGCATCAAAGCAAATTTATGTTTTGCAGAAGTGAAGTTCGAGTCGGCAAAGGATGCCCTATACGGACGTTTATCAACCATATTGGCGACATATTGAAGATGGGCCAAATTAAGAGTACCCTTTTTAATAACTTCCAATAGATGGCGCTATTATAAACTCGTTTACGTAGACTTTAATACTATAGACCAGTGTTTTTCAACCTGTGGGTCGCGACCTCAAGAGCCAAGTCATACTTAGTGTGTCGAGATCGCAAGCCAGGCAAAAGTAAAAAGCAAGGGTTGTGGTGTTACACAACAATAAATACGAGTTATATACTCGTATTATACGAGTACACAACATTTTAGTGAGAAGGCTGTGCCTGTTTATTTTTTAATAAATTGAGATTTCGTGGTTGTATATTTGAGACGTAAATATTCAAATCATTTTCTAATTGGAGGCGATTTCTCTTACCATCGAAGAAAACGTTGGCTCACATAATTAGGAAGTTACAAATGCCACTGATAATTTTAGAGCTTCCTTTCCAGCTGTGGATATTTTTCTTTTCTCGTCATCCAAAAGACGTCAATCGTTTTCACATAAAATTCAATTTTAAATCTATAAGATTTTCTTTCATCTTGATGTTCAGATCAGCCAGTTGTTCTGTTCAATTTCTTCGATAATCTATACTGAATGCAAGTGGAAAAACTCATATACCAATTGCCAATTGCTTTTACTTGTAAAGGGGTCGCGAATTCAACTACGTTGAAATACACTGCTATAGACGATAAATTTTAACAAAAACTACAAACCAGTTTCTAGGAATTAAAAAGTATAAAATAATTTTACACTCTGCGGTTAGTGCTAAGATATAGTAGAAAAAAGATTCAACCACCGACATCAGAATGTGAAATTATTTTATTCCTTTTAGTTCTTTGAAGGCGGTTTGAAGAGGTGACAGAGGGAAAATGAAACAGAAGATGGTCAGCATCTTCCAGATAACTCATGAGGCATCTATGGGTGAGGCCTATATTCAGTTCAGCAGTGGACTTTTATAGGCTGTAATGGAAAATGGATGGACATAAAAAAATACATACAGTCGAACATAGAACCTCCTCTTTTTTTGAAGTCGGCCAAAAATACTCAGACTGGAGATATGGAGTAGCAGTGAAGATGCGTCGCATATGTTACTACGGTGCCTGCCAAGCATGATGATTACGTCAAATCCCTCCTTCAACGGGAGAAGCCCATACTAGCAATGGAATTTCAGAGGCTAAAGAATAAGTATAGGACAAACTGAAAGTTATAGTAAAGCGAAATCATGACAAACCACGTCATTTAGTAGAAGCCTTCTTAGAAACAAAATGAAATTCATACATCATCATCATCATCATCACAGCCCATCATTATTCCATTACTGGTTATAAGCCAACTCATTGTTTATACATCTAAATCTACCATCGATTAAGAATCAAAATGCAGACGCATTGTCACCCCTGAGGACTAAGCTTCAATGCCTCGTTTCCAGTAACTATTTTATCTTCTATGAGAGCGTGGTCCTACCCCATGAAGTATAACTAGCATTGCTGCAGCATGGCTCTACCACGTCAAAAAGTATCTCGCATTCTCTGTAGAAATCCACCAAAGGGAATTGTCAGTGATGTCTCACTGACCGTGAGGGTGAAAACTAGCAGCGATCACCAAATGGTTAGAGCGGACTGAACTTTAACCTTAAGTTCAGAGGTGAAGTCCAATGAAGACACTTCAGCTTACTACCATATGAATTAACTGAACACATCACCGAACTCACGTCAAATCATGCCTTAATTTGTTTTATCAACACAAAAATTAAGGGATTCTTCAATTGAATTATAAATTGTGATGAAAAGTGGATTCTATATAAGAAAGACGTAGCACAGAGCACATCATGTTTTTTATAGAATAAGGGTGACAACAGAGCACACAGTCCACCTGATGGTAGGTGCCCGAAGACACCTACATTTATCCACAATTAAGAATGAGACTGCATTTGTGGACTTAGATGAAATACCTAGTTTCCAGTAATAAGGGTCTCCAGGACTCTAAACTCACCATATGAAACGCGGCAGCATTAAACAGCTATTCTGCACTGGTATTCTGTTAGAGCGTTGTCATTCCCTGGACGAGCCAAACCATGCGTGCTACAACCAAAATAGCCGCAGCGTGGCTCTACCACGTATAAAAATAGAATTGCAATTTAATATTATAATTTCGGAGAACGAACTCAGGTTGCTCGCGTACTATGAAACATACGACAAGCGCTTATCCCCTGAGCTAACACGGTTATACAAACACGACAAAATCTTAAAATAATATATTCATTTAATAATCAATCAATTCTTTATTCCTACAAAATAAAATAAAAGATTTGAATTAAAAAGAATTTTCGGCATCTCTTCTCTAATAGCGATTACCAATGTCTCAAAATGGCGACACAGGCCATTACCGTATCTTCATGTTTACCGAAACGTAAACACTAAAATATGGTAAATAATTTTGTATTATATTAATGTCGTTAATTAATTTATGTGCCATAAATGGTACTATCTTAGGTACTTTGGTATATCTTTATTGCTCGTTAGAGTTATGTGTTGGATACATTGAGGTCAGGTAAATTTCGTGCAATATTCTTAGAGTATATATTCTTAGATTATAAACCGTATTCTGGCGGTGTAAAAATATCCACTATTTTTCTGTGGGTGTCGTAAAAAGTGACAGATGAAAATTGAAACAGGTCTTCCTGGTAACAACTCAAAATAATAAAAAAACTGCAGTTGACAACCCAATATGAGGCAATCTATGGGGAAGGCCTATGTTCAGCAGTGGACTTTTATAGGCTGTAACAGGCGGATAATGTATGATATATAGGCAACATTGTATCATTAAAGACTCTTTTTAAGCGACTTGAAAAAGGAAGAGGTTCCCAATTCGAGTGTATGATTTTTTTTTGTATGTACTTTATGTTACGCGATATCTTCGCAGATTGTAAACCAATTTTGATGATTCTTTCATATTAAATAGATTATACTTCAAGGGTGGTCCCATATAAAATTTCAACCATAAGGGTAGCAAATAAATAACTTCTTTTTTAGCAATTTGAAGTCCGTTTTTACTTTTTGTTAAAAGTTATAATTACTACAGGTAACGATACATTCTATCTAGGGGTGACAACGCATCTACATTTCGATAGATGTAGATATCTATGGGTCACAGAACTTACTTGGTATAGTGTGTTCGTTTGTCAATCTTATTCAAAAAAAAAATAGATTATGCCTAGTGATCTTGTCGCATGATTACGGTGTTATAGAATCCATCACTCTACTTGTTACCATGTGTGTCTAATGAAGCGATTATGGGAAATGTCGGAAAAACCTCATGGCCACGTTTACGCCAGACATAAAATATCAAGACTGGCGATGGAACGACGAAAGCAATGAGCTCTCCCGTCGGTGGAGCTCAATTCCGGAACGTACCATGTGAAAATTGCAAATGGGTACTTACCTTTAGAGTGTACATAAGTGCCTTGCTTATATATACTCTAAGGTGCTTACCGCTTACACAATAAACGGCCACACTACCTTACCATCTACCGCCCATTTACCGCATTAATTATGGCATTAAACTACAGCCTAAATTATCGCGTAGTAGTAGTGTGGTTACACTAGAGTTTATCTAGATATGACAGTGAAGTAGGCGGAAAAAATGTCATTTTTCAAGATGGAGGTTGAAGCTGCGGCGGTGATGTATTTTATGACTGTCAATTACTATTATATGAATCTATAACATTTTAACAAAGCTAAACCAAGACTCAAAAGAAGATGGTGGATGATAAAAATGCACAGAAAGCGTAATAGTTTAGTCTTTTTTCCGAGAACAAACTGTAGTGTGGCCACTTGATGCAAAAATTACAGCGGTAATCGTCTTTGAAATGCGAAAAAGACCGCCACCGGAGCTATTGCCTACCGTCATTTGGCTTTGGCCTGTATGGCCTTTCCGCCGAATCGGATGCGACCCCTTAAGGGAAAGGGGGCACAGGGGCCGCCTCCCACTAAGCCACGGTGTTTTATACCTCCGCCGTTCGCGTGGAAGGCGGAGTGCGAGGTCACGCGCGCGCCGTTTCCAGGAATCCAACAACACAAAAATTCCTTTTGCTGATTTTCTTACGACCAATCACGTGTTAGTTAATAATAAGATTATTATTCGTTGTTGTAATCTTAAGACTGTGAATATTTTAAAGTAGACATTTTTATTAGTTAAAACTTTGTTAATTTTTAGTATATAAGGAATCACATTTTTATAATAAATTATTATACTCGTTCTCCTGATTCTACTTGTTTTTACTTATTCTTCTCGTTTCTACTAATTCTACTCTTTTCTACTCATTCATCCTGCAAATTGGTGACCCGTCACATCACCAAAGAAGCATAATGTTACTGTGTTTCGTATGGTAAGTGTAGTGAACCGGAGAATCTTTTACTGGACACGAGGTATTATGGAATGCCGCATCTGCATTTTGATTCTTAATCGAAGACAAATGTAGATATCTATGTGTCACACATCTATCCACTTACCATCAGGTGGACTGTGCTCGTCACCCATATTCTATTAAAAAAAAACCTCTTTTTGCTTAAATTTATCACATTATTGTCAAATAAAATTAAATGAATGTTATACTAATAAATAGAAAATTTTGTCAGGATTATAAAATAACGACAACTTTGTATGGGCTATAAAGAAAAGTAAAGAAAAATCGTAGGTAAACGTAAGTAGTTAAACAAAGTCGCAGTGAAGGTCTTCGACATAATAATATGACAACACTCGACATACATAATTTTCTTTTTAATTTCGACATTATAGGCAAAGAGAATATAATCACTATGTTTGAGAGGTGGGACTTCCTTAGAAAAAGTAAATGTATGACATTGCGCCAAGCTACTCTACCAACATCAAGACATGACATTTAATTTTTGACAAACAGTGCTAACAACATAGGCGAATTATAATAGTGCTGTAAATGTCTTTCATCGAATAATTTTATCGATATAACTTTTATCGATATATTGTTTATCGATATTTTTAATAAAAGTTCCTATACTGAATAATTTATGAGAAATATTTTTAACGGGGATTGAGTAAAATGCCCATGAGGATAAGAAATCAATGTATTTTACACAGCAATTTGTAATTATATCTCTACAATTATTAGGTACAAAAATATGTATAAAGAAAATATAAAATAAAAACGCACTATTATACTAATAATTAATTAAGTAAAAATAAATGACGACCTGTAGCGCAGTGGCTAAGCGTTTGGTTGTGGCATTGCAGGACCGAGGCTTCGTTCCGCACTGAACAAGTGTTGCTATGCTGTAAAATAAATAGTCTGCGTCTGGATGCTTGTTTTCATTCAACATTAGTTCTTTTAAAGGGTAAAATATTGGGTTTTTAACACTGATTGATTAAATTTTAAGGGTAACAAATACTATGTACAAATCGCTAGGCTTCTTCACAGAGGTACCTATGTACATACTATTGGCAGAGATTGTTTACTAATTGTCGCTTTCAAAATTAGTGCTCATTATAGCTAATGTTTGTAGATGAATCTATAAAAATAATATTTATCACCAGGTAATTACGAATAACTTTGAGTTTAGTTATATAATCGAATTCTTACCAAAATGTGACTTTAGAGGGATATTATCTTTTGCTGCATGTAAATGAAACCTAATTAACATACACATAATAGTGGAAGTTTAAATTAAGTCCACTTATGAAATAACAATTCGTTTTATTTGGGTTCAAAATCCTCGGATTTGCAATGTTTGCTACAAATATGTTTCAACATGTGAATCTTTTCAATTGGTGCATGTGCCAGCTATTTCACCCATTGTATTTCTAAGTATAGTTCGTTTCGGATTGCCATCCCATCGAACTATCAGATTTAGGAAATAGTGTGTTTGTATTTGTGCACACAATCGTGCGCTATAAAAACCTGTCCTACATATATGGCTAGTCCATAAATGTACTCGCGTTAAATATCATATTATAATTAAAGTTGAAATCACCACAAATATTTCATCATCTAAGAGAAATATTGCTACGAATAGCCTTTTCTTGTTATTATTTTTTCCGCTTCTTGCACCATTTAATTGGCAAGTTTTATATTGTATATTTATTTTTTTATCAATTCTGTAAATGAACAACTGCTTCTATAACAAAATTTAAAGCAATCTTAATAAATAAAATTATATAAATATAATTGTTTGATTTGACATTTGAACCTATTTGACTTGATAATGTCATTAATAGACATATTACGAAAAGCAAAAGGAAGAGATAACCGTCATTAAAATTTGACCAATCTCGTACGTATAATTTTTACTACGGAAGTTGCACCAGCCTGATTATAGGTTTAATAAATGTGTTACTACACTGACCTCTTTAAGGACTGGTTATACACCGTGACATAATGAGGTGATTTCATTTTCGCCATTTTGGCGCTGACAGCAGAAGTGAGCGTCCACGGAAATAATAATAGAGATAAGACAGTGTGATAAAAATATATCGATAAAAATTCTATACCATATATCTATGTCCATTGTATTTATGTATCATATTAATATAGTGCCATACAATAAATAAATGTATCAATTTATACCTAGGCCTTAGACGCAAGCTTTATATCTCATGTAAAACCAAGAGCGACGCTGCGTTGGTCTATCTACGTTTTTATTCGTGGCTATGTTAGTTCATTCACGATCCTTAAATATTCAGTTAGTATTGGAAAATATTCAACTGGTGGAAGTAACTAGTTATAACATAGCCTCATAGGTAAAGAGCCTACACAGCAGCGACCCCGATACATTGCAGCGGCACGAGGCGCAACTCATCAGAACGTGAGCATTGACGTCAACGGATGCAATCGGAGCTCTGCAATACCTGCATACCTTTACTTTATTTTTATTGTAATAATTAAAATTCATTCTAGATCTAGCATCGATCTGATTCACTTTTATTTTAGTTGTAGTATAATTACTAATTTGTAATATACTGCGTGTTACAAAACTGCCCGTAAAGCCGAAAGGAGCTTAAATGGGGGGCCTTATAACGAGTCCATTCACAATATTTAAGAACCGTAGTAACGCTGTATAACATACCCCAAAAAAATAAAAAAATATTATTATTTTCACTGATGTACAAACCCTATTTCAGTAAAATTAAAGAGTAAACTACGCAGAATGTACTTACATTTCTACCTTATTCGCGGAACGACAAAAATTTTAAAAGACCTAACCTAACGAAACAACCTAAACGAACACTTAATTTTTCATAATAAACGTCAAATTTACAGAAACGGCTCATAGTGTGCTCCGCCTTGCTCAATACACAACTTCGTCGGGATATGGCTTGTGTGGCATTTTGCACCATCGTCGGTGTTATTGATGCAAAAACCGATCTTACACGCTGTTCCATCTCAGCAACCGTTGGGCAATCGGAGAAATACACTCTGTCCTGCACATAACCCCACAAAAAGAAGTCCAAGGGTTTGAGGTCCGGAGAACGAGCAGGCCATAGCACCGGTCCCCCGCGGCCGATCCATCCTCGCGGAAAGGGAACGTTAAGACGTTCTCGTACGTTGCGAGCATAATGTGCCGGAGCTCCATCATACTGAAACACCATGTTCCTTTGGTTCTCAAAGCAATCCCAGTCAGCTCATGAAAGTCGTCAATCGCTCTTCGAATTCCGTTTGTAAAACGTGATAGTTGCTACCGTTCGGACGTGATGGCATAATGACGGGACCGATGACATGCCCTTCATAAAGGCCAGCCCACACATTCAGCCGCCACTGGAATGAAAAATAGAAAAACTATTAAAATAGACAATTATTAGGTAAAATAGGAACGTAGGCCTTTCTGTTAAGGCCTTAAGTGCGGTTGAAATGCCTAAATTCTTGGATATGTAAGTAAAAAAATCACAATAACTGTTCATTTAATCCGCAAAGAAAAAATACAAGGTGACAAAAGAGAATTTAGTAAATGTTTTTAATTGAACAAAATTGTATTTTTGTCAAACCCTTATTAGAAAAAAAATCCCCAATGAGTACCTAATCTTTGTTATATTTTGCAAAATTTCTCCAACACGGCACAAGCTCTTTAAATAGTTTTTACACTTAAAAAAAGGTCTTAAAAATATTAATATTTTTAATTGAGTGTTTTATTTTTATTCCCCGTTTTACTCGAGAAAATATAGCTTTTCCCGAAATTGAATATATTCGCGCGAGCGTGCCTGCTCCATCGCCCTGTAATCACCCGCGAGCTCTGTCGCAGTCCATTTCGGAGATCGTCGAGGGTGGCTGACTTCGTTCAAATATATTTTAGTATTTTAAGAGTATATACTCAATTATAAATATTTTTATGAATAGAAATACATAATTTAGGTAATATCTGTACATTTGTAACTGTACATATTGTTTTCTAAATAAATTAATTTTTAAAGTGTCCTAAGAAGAAATTTTCGCGGCGACGTTGATTAGTGAAATTGAAAACTGCATTTTTATAATTTAGATGTGGAACGACCAACATGCTCTCGTTACTTAGATTTCGATAGTTTTTAATACCTATGTAATTTTATTGTTGCATGATTTTATTAATTAGGTGATACTGAATCTTATAATTATGTATTACAATAAAACGCTATTTTACGAGTATGATTTTAATAGAACATTATTGGGAGGGAAATCTAGATACAGATACTATTATAAAATTATATCAAACAATTTAAATAAAATAAAAGTGTTGCTTACCTAAGTGCATAAAGAAAAATAAAGAAATTCTTGTGTTTATGTTTTCTTTAAATGTTAAACAAACCATCATCTGATAATATAAAAATTAATTGAGAGAAGTTTCTCTGCGTGATAACGTTAGAAATGAGGATATCCGCAATAGAACCAGAGTAACTGACATAGCCCAACGGATTATTAAATTGAAATGCCAATTAAATTGAAACCGATATACAATAGGAAGAAAGGTTATGGAGGGAACTATTATATGGAGGGAAGATATGGTAAAATTGCATATCTTACCATTTCTTCCTCTGAAGTCGATAGATTGATTTTAGACAGTGGTAGAGCCACGCGGCAGCTTTTGCTGTCGCATGGATGGGCCGGCTCAAACCGGGTGGTACCACGACCTCACAGAATACCAGCGTGAAGTAGAGGTTCACTTCTGCATTTCGCCTGGTGAGTGCAGGTGGCCGGAGGCCATATCCCCCTCCCCAATCAACATGGTAGTGGAATTAAACAGAAGACTACCCCAGGAGGTACCAGCATCCCTGTAGAATCCTCGCTGAGCATCCACGCCCATGCTACCTACTTTTTGAGCGTGGGTGCTCAGGCTGCCCCGCGTATTCTGGGGGCGAAATTCCTCAAGACGAAACCTGCTCGGGGCAAGCAAAAGACAAAGGCAACCCTGCTACGCTTTCCGTGGATGTCTGCAATATCAGGGGACTTCATTCAAACCTTAACGCCGTCCACTACCATCTGGAGACGGCAAAGCCGGCTTTGTTCTTTCTAACCGAGACACAGGTGTCCTCTCCAGCTGATACTTCGTATCTCTCCTGCCCGGGGTACAAATTGAACACTCCTTTGTGCCCCGGGCTGAGTTTGTGTACGTCAGAGAGGACATCTGTTTTCGACGCCTCGGCAGTCTTGAAGGTACGGACCTGTCCATCCTATGGCTGCGCGTAGACAGCAACGACCATCCCGCGTCTACGGGTGCCTCTATAGGTCCCATAGCGGTAATGCCGACACAGACCGACTCATCGACCACGTCCAAATGGCTGCAGACTCCGTGCTACAACAGGTATCGTGATGCTCGGTAATTTTAACGTCCACCACGCTGAAAGGCTTCGTTCCCGATTAACCGATCATGCGGGTAGATCTGTTTATGACTTTGCCTTGGCATATGGTCTGACACAACTGGTTACTTCGCCTACGCGGATCCCAGATGTGGAAGACCATGTACTCCCTGTTGGACCTTCTGCTGACCTCTCATCCGGACGGATATCAGGTCTCCGTCGATGCCCTCTTGGCTCTTCGGACCATTGTCTGATCCGGAGTACGGTGCCACTCACGCTCCTATCGCAGTTGCGATCTGCAGCTCGCCGCCGTGTTTGGCACTATAGGTCAGCCGATAGGGATGCGATGCGGTCTTTTTGCATCCTAGCCTTGGGGCGGGTTTGCTTCTCGCCGGATGATCCCAACGTTGTTGCTGATTCTGTCGCTGATGTGGTACTTCAGGAATGGAATTATTTATTCCATCATCTGTGGTGCCTACGTCCCGGGATGTAAACACCACCGCTCTTAAACAGAAGTAATTCCGCCTCCAGGTCCTTCAAAAGTGTCATTGCCAAGGCAAAGTCAGAGCACATCGGCAGAATTGGCGAGAAACTAGTTCGCCTCCTTCGGGAACACGTGCATTCTGGTCTCGCCAAGGCTGTCCAAGGGAATTTCTGTCAGCCATCTCTGCCATCTCTGCACATGGTGGACGACTCACTGGCCCATGACGCAAAGGAGAAAGCCGATCTGCTTGGCTCTCTTTTGCTTCCAACTCGACTCTTGATGACGGGGAACACACCGCCTACCATCCCGCGGTGTGAGTGCTCCATGCGGAAAGTGCTGTTTACAGCGCTCGGTGCGTAAAGCACTTCTCTCCTGGTAGTCAACAAGTCGAGTGGGCTGATGGAGTCCCAACTATTGTGCTGAAGACGTGTGCTCCGGGTTGGCACCGGTTTTAACGCGTCTTTTCCGGTACTCCTACTCCTAGGCGTAGAACCGAACTCATGGAAGACTTTGGCTGCATGGCTGGTGCACCGATCTAAAAAGGCGACCACTCAGATCCGTCCAACTACAGGCCTATTGCTATCACCTCCTTGTTCTCCAAAGTAATGGAAACTGTTATCAACTGCCAGCTCATGCGGTACCTTGAAGATCACCAGCTGATTAGTGACCGCCAGTATTGGTTTCCGTCGAAGTCGCTCAGCTGGTGGTCTTCTAGGTTACCTAATTCATAGATGGGCGGAGGCAGTGGGTCAAGGGAGAAGCGTTGGCCGTTAGTTTGGACGTAGCGAAGGCCGTCGATCGGGTTTGGCACAAAGCGCTTCTTTCAAGCTCCCTTCCTATGGGCTTCCCGAGAAATTATGCAATTGGATCACCAGCTTATTGCAGATCGGAGCATCAAGGTCGTAGTAGACGGTGTATGCTCCGATTGCAAGCCCATTAACGCTGGTGTTCCACAAGGCTGTGTGCTATCACCAACGCTGTTTCTTCTGCATATCAATGATATGTTGCAAACCGGTAACATTCATTGCTATGCAGACGACAGCACTGGTGATGCTTTATACACCGGCCGTGCCAATATTTCTCGGGAAAACGTCGCCTAGTACCGGAACAAACTTGTGTCTGAAGTCGAGACTTTGTTGAACAAAGTCTCAGACTGGGGGCGACTAAATCTAGTCCAGTTCAATCCCCAGAAGACACAAGTTTGCGCGTTTACCGCTAAAAAGAACCCCTTTGTCGTATCTCCTCAGTTTCAAGGCACTCCCCTTGTTGCCTCAGCCAGTATCGGAATCCTCGGTGTCGACATATCGAGTGATGTGCAGTTTCGTGGTCACTTGGAAGAGAAGGCCAAATTGGCCTCTAAAAAGCTTGGCGTGCTCAGCAGAGCGAGACAGTATTTCATGCCGGCATACCACTTGCAACTTTACAAGACGCAGGTTCGGCCCCACATGGAATACTGTTCCCATCTCAGGGCAGGGCTATCCAGTGCCAGCTCCTTCCACTTGACCGTATCCAGCGCAGAGCGGCTCGAATCGTCGACGACCGAGTTCTTTCCGATCGGCTGGACTCACTAACTGCGTAGAGATGTTGCATCTTTTGCGTATTTTATCGCATGTACCACGGGAGTGCTCTGAGGAATTGTTCGGACTAATTCCAGCCACTCAATTTCACCATCACACATCGCGACAGAACTCTAGATACCATCCATACCATCTGGATGATTGGCGGTCCACTACTGTGCGATTTAGAAGAAGTTTTCTTCCTCGCACAACTTCCTTGTGGAATCGATTACCACCAGCGATTTTCCGGACCGATACGACTTAGGGACTTTCAAGAAAAGAGCCTTCTACTTTAAAAGGCCGGCACCGCATCTGCAATTCCCTGGTGTTGCAGTTGTTCATGGGCAGCGGTAGTCACTTACCATCAGGTGAGCCGCATGTGCCTTTGCCCTCTCCTATAAAAAGATGCAGGTGGCTTAGCACCATGCTTTGTGGCATTCCTTGGGAAGGCCTGTGTTTATATCTACATACATATATATAGGCCTTGTGAAGGGCTGCAATGATGATGATAATGAAGCCAAATGTACTTACACACACACACAAATATGTCGCAAATAATACTTACCTACTACTATTAGGCAAGAGTGAATACGCTTTTGTTAAGTCAGTGCGCTTCACCATCTTAGGCTACATAGCATCAGGTGTAATTGTAGTTAGCGCTGGCTAAGAATAAAAAGAAAAGTGAAAGTTTTCACGTAAATAATATTTTTCTAACCAACCATAAAAATGTATTACGTGTTATGGGAATATGTATATAAGAATAAAGGTTGTCTCACACGTGACAGTAATAATATAATATTATATTTTTCAATATCTAAGCATAAAAACTCTGAATGCCGAGGTATGTCCATATTAAGAGACTGGATAGAGCTAAATTGATCTGCATAAGGATTGTTTTGTGATTTCACATCGTTATCGAAAAACATTGTACTTACAACTGAGCGTATTCCAGGTGGCGGTTTTCAAAACACGATTCCACAAAATTCACTCAATAGAATAATTGCAAAGTAGCTTCTGAAAATACTTAAATTTTCAACTTTCTCAGATGTCCATAAAATAATGTTGAGTATAATAAATACAATTATGTGTCACGTGTTAATAAGGCTATTGGGCTATTTAGATTTTTAATAAAGTGATTTTACTTTAATTTAAATAATTTATTTTGCCCTTAATAATAATAATAATAATATTTTTTATTGACAAATAAAGCCTTAAAGTTAACAAAATGTTATTGTAGATAAATTGTAACAAGATGGCTGGCATAAATGTCCTAGAAATAAGTTGATCCTCTGAATTTCATGCTAGGTAAGTATTCTATATAACAGCATAGCGAGTTGATTTAATTGGTGATTACATTATGGTAAGCAGTTTAAGAACAGGCAGTTAAAGAAAAAGAAAAGTTCGGTGATGATTATGTATGGTATAGAGTGTGTGTGTGTGCGGTGTGCTGTGGTGTGTGTGTGTGTGTGTGTGTGAAGAAAGTGATTGCGTGTCTTGTGTGCGTGTTTGTGGATACAGTTTGTAGGTTTAGGATATTAAAGCTTCAGTGGCATTATAATTTAATTCATGAAGTTACGAAATTACCCTTCTATACCAAGTAGCGTTTTTTCTGTCACTCCTATTGAATTTGACAGTGCTCGCTGAAATTTAGCGTCTCTAAACGGATCTGAATCGCGCGCTAACCCGGCTGTTAAGGTATTGCAAAAATTATCAAAAATATTTATTTTTACTTTCATGCCGAAGACTATGTTGTTCTATTTTATTACGGTTAAAGAATAGAAGAATAAAGAAACACATCAAGTATTCTATTCTATTCTATTGTATACATTTTGATAGCGATAACAACTTCGTGTGTATAGTTGAAGTCTTATTCTAGGTTGCATGATCCTTTCTAGATGTTTGGTAGGTTTATTTTTGTTTGCCTCAGTCACAAAATAATGAGAGTATTGTCGTACAAAAATACACATTTGCTTTATAAACAGGCACAGTAGCGGTAGGATTCCAAGTTTCTTGAAAAGGGGTTTACAGCTTTCAAGAAAATGTACTCTGCAAATAGCCCTAATACATTTCTTTTGGGCTATGAAAGCCCGGTTTACATCCACTGAACCTCCCCACAATATAGTGCCGTAACTTAATAGTGATGACACATAGCCATGGTAGGCCGATAGAGCAGTTTCAATGGATGATACATTACTGAGTCGTCGTAGCGCGTATACAAATTTATTTATTCTCGTACATAGATTGTCTATATGTGCTTTCCACCAGTGTATAACTAAAGTAAATTCAAGAAGATTAGCTTCATTAACAATTTCAACAGTATTACAGCAATAATCGACTAGCACATCCATTGACATCTGCTCTGTAAGTGTAAACTGCATGCTCTTTGTTTTGTATATTTATTTTGAGACTGTTTGAATGTAGCCAATTGATCATCATCATAATCATCATTACAGCCCTTCACAAGTCCACTGCTGAACATAGGCTCCCCACGGAATGCCACAATGCACGGTCCTGAGCCACCTGCATCCATTGACTTCTTTATTGGAAAACAGAGTTTATTAAATAGATCAATCACGTGATGCATTCGTTGAAAGCTTCATTAGCATTTTATTATTATATACTTGTCTGAAGTCAAGTCTTTGCTGAACAAAGTCTTAGATTGGGGAGACTAAATCTAGTTCAGTTTAACCTCAGAAGACACAAGTTTGCGCGTTTACCGCCAAAAGGAACCCCTTTGTCGTATCTCCTCAGTTTCAGGCAATTCCCTTGTTGCCTCAGCCAGTATCGGAATCCGGCGTCGACATATCGAGTGACGTGCAGTTTCGTGGTCACTTGGAAGAGAAGGCCAATTATTCCCTAAAGCTTGGCGTGCTCTGCAGAGCGGACAGTAGTTCATGCTCGCACAACGCCTGCAACTTTACAAGGCGTAGGTTCGGCCGCACATGGAATACTGTTCCCATCTCTGGGATGGGACCCCAGTGCCAGCTCCTTCCACTTGACCGCATCCAGCGCAGAGCGGCTTGAATCGTCGACAACCGAGTCTTTCCGATCGGCTCGATTCATTGCCGCTGCGAAGAGATGTTGTATCCTTGCATTTTCTTTCGCATTTATCACGGAGAGTGCTCTGAGGAATTGTGCGGATTAATCCCAACCACCAAATTTCACGAACGCACATCGCGGCAGAACTCTCGATACCATCCACACCATCTGGATGATTGGTGGTCCACCACTGTGCGATTTAGAAGATGTTTTCTTCCTCGCACAACTTCCTTGTGGAATCGATTACCACCAGCAATTTTTCCGGATCGATAGGACTTAGGAACCTTCAAGAAAAGAGCCTACTCCTTTTTAAAAGGCCGGCAACGCATTTGAAATTCCCCTGGTGTTGCAGTTGTTCATGGGCGGCGGTAGTCACTTACCATCTGGTGAGCCGCATGCTCGTTTGCCCCTCTCCTATAAAAAAAAGATAGGGCAGACATACAGTTTCTAAACTTGATCAAGTTTTCTTCACTGTAGTAAACTTTCTGTCAGATGGCTAGTTTCCGTTGAGACCGGCTACTGTGAGCGATACTCTGTTTAGAGGACATTATTATTGTTATTACTATTTCCAAGATAAGCTCGCATACTAGGTAAATAAGCACTTAAATTGCAACTAACAATGTCACTGGTGCCACCGGGGTGTGAACCAGAATGTTTATCCGGAGAGAACATAGAGGAATACGTATATTACTAAACGCAACCCGGATATCCTCTTAAAATAATGTTCCATCGACGAATAACTTCGTTACTATTATCACTTATAATATCATCCCAGCGAAGGTAAGCCTAATAGAAAAACCCGACGGCGCGTGAGTAATGGGAGATCCGAGCGTTTCCATTTGTCAAATGACTGCGTCCGGGAAATTATAACGTCATTATTCATCGCTTTTCATTTCCCACATGTGAGAAAAAGTCGATTATGGTTTTTAATCGGATGAATTTTTCATAGCGATTTAATCTCAGACTATACTAGTGTAAAATAGCAGCTTAATGCAGCTGTATTTTTGTGTGAGTGTAGAGAAACGGGGCCGTTTTTACTGGAAACGAGGCCTTTCATCTTAGTCCTCAGGGGTGACAAGATCTGAAACTAACCAACCAACCGCTAATTAGACATCTTAGAGTCTATTTCTTATGATGATCCCTCGTTTAGTTACAAAACAAGTGTGTAATTAACGTTCAACCTAGTGTAGCCGTGTTGGATTTATCGGTGGCAGTGATATCGTACTAAATTATGGAAGGGAAGGAAGTGCTCTTTTAATTAGGTAAGACGCACCATATATGAGCGGTAGTATCGAGATGCTGCAGCAATACATGAGAGCCATACTGCGGCTATATTGTAGCACGAATAGGTCGACTCAACCGGGGGAAGACAACGAGTTCACTTTGCATCGTATGGTGAATGTAGAGAACCGGAGACCTTTTCTACTGGAAACAAGGCACTCCATCTTAGTGCTCAGGGGTGACAAGGTATGCATTTTGTTTCTTAATCGAGGATAGACGTAGATGTCTATGGGTCATAACCCACTTATCTTCACGTAGACTGTGTGTTCATTAATCATCTTAAAAAATATAGAATATAAAATCCAATTCTCCATCGTTAGATGCGATTGGCACTCACTCTAGTATCAATGATTGCGTAGCCACCTCTTTTAATATATTGACTGAATTATACACTACAAGATTTTAGTTTTGTCCCGAAATAATTCTCGTTCTTCTGCACCTCAAAAATAAAATTTATTAGTATTAGTAGCTCTATATTCAATAATTTTGTACACTAGAAATGGTTAATGTGGTGTTCTATATAACATTGTTTATAACAACTGTAAAACACACAATATGCAAATTATAAATGAACCAATGTGATTTGTTAAGTATTTGCAGGACTAGCCGTGTAGTGGTGGTACTAAACCATACCATACCGTGGTTCTCGTAACAGGTGACAGAGAGAAAAAAAAAACATGAAATGAACTGTAGCATTTTTCTAATAACAATTCAATAAAAAAAACTGCGGTTCCAAACCCGCCTACCAATTGAAGTAATTACGGCAATTATCCCCCTAAAAATGTGGGAGGCCTATGTTTAGCAGTGAATTTTTGATAAGCTGTATAAATGAATGAATGAATTAAAATTGGGATTTAGTAAGGAGTAAGTGATTATTGTTCGAAGAACAACCGCGGAAGAGAAGTGCTTGAGTGGCGGCCCCGTATTAGCAAGAGCGGTATCTGGCGACCCTAACTTTTTTCTTCTTTATAGGAGAGTAACAGCGGTAGTCACTACTACCACCTGATGGAAAGTGACTACCGCCGCCCATGAACAACCGCAACACCAGGGGAATTGCAGGTGCGTTGCCGGCCTTTTAAAAGGAGTAAGCTCTTTCTTGAAGATCCTTAAGTCGTATCGGCCCGGAAAAATCGCCTGTGGTTAACTATTCCACAGAAAGGTCGTACGCGGAAGAAAATTCCTTGTGAAACGTACAGTGGTGGACCGCCAAGCATCCAGATGGTGTGAATGGTATCAGGAGTTTTGCCGCGATGTACGTTCGTGAAATTTGGCGGCTGGGATTAATCCGAACAATTCCTCAGAGCACTCCCGTGGTAATGTTAAAGAAAATGCAAAGGATGATATCTCTTCGCAGCGCCAGTGAATCGAGCCGATCCGAAAGGACCCGGTCATCGACGATATGAGCCGCTCTGCGTTGATTCGTTCTAGTGTAAAGAACTGGCTTTGGGGAGCTCAGCCAGATGGGAACAGTATTCCATGTGAGGCCGAACCTGCGCCTTGTAAAGTTGCAGGCGGAGTGGCGGCATGAAATACTGTCCCGCTCTGCTGAGCACGCCAAGCTTTTAGAAGCTATTTGGCCTTCTCTTTCAGTGACCACGAAACCGCACGTCACTCGATATGTCGACGCCGAGGATTCCGATACTGTCTGAGGCAAGAGGGTGCCTTGAATCTGAGTTGATACGACAAAGGGTTCTTTATGGTAAACGCGCAAACATGTGTCTTCTGAGGATCAAACTGGACTAGATTTAGTCGTTCTCAACCGAGACTTTGTTAGCAAAGACTCGACTTCAGACACAAGTTATACACACTAGATAGGATGATGACCTGATTGAACATGCAGGGAGTCATTGGACGAGTTTGTAGCAGTTTTTGGGCGAGGCCTTTGTTCAGCAGTGAATTCTTATGGGCTATAGTGATGGTGATGATGAATACAAGAGATATTTATCATTAGACATTCGATCAGTACCAGTATCTTTAAAGCTCGTATCTCTTATATAACTACAAAATAACCGTTACGAATAACGAAGAAATAACAGCGTATCGCAGAGAGGGGCTTAATCTCTTTAGAGTATCAAGCCATAACAATTAACCAATAAAATAGCAGATTCAAAAAAAATGAGCGTTCCAGAGAACTAAATGAAAGCATAAAATTAAAAATAGCAATGGCGCAACGTCTCATTAACTTCTTCTAACGAGAATTAAACCATTCCAGAGTTAATGAATGGTTTTAACTTAGACGAAGGAATAAAATGTTTCAGTTAAAATGGATGCGGAAAACTAATGTTTGTTTCTAACGTTATTATGTCGTATGATACAAATCAAGAATTTAAAATAAATAAATATACTGTGTGGTTGTGGCGCAAGAGAATTCATCGCCCCAATGAGGGCTAATAATCTTCCGTTCACCAGATGTTGCTAGTTAGGACTGAGGTGAAGTTTTATTTACACAATATCATATTTTTTTTATAGAATAAGGGTGACAAACGAGCACACAGTCCACCTGGTGGTAAGTGGATGCCGTGGCACATAGACATCACATTTATCCTCAATTAAGAATCAAAATGCATCTGCATTTTGATTCTTAATCCTGTCACCCTGAGAACTGAGATGGAATGCTTCTGTTTTCAGCAAAAATGGCTCCGGTTTTCTACACTCACCATACGGAACACAGCAGCATTAAGCTTCTATTTTACGCTGGTATTCTGTGAGAGTGTGGTCCAACCCCGTTCGAGCTGACCCATTCGTGCTGCAAACACAATATCGCTGCAGCATGGCTCTACCACATAAAAATTGAGCAGGTGGGTTTTAAATAAAAGTTTATAGATATCTATAGTAATATGAAAATTTATATAGCAATGCCGTAGTGGTTTGCTCTTTAATTTTTTGCATATTTTTAACCTTTTTTAATTCCCCTTTTTAGGAATATCAATACTTTGGTTTATTTATTTCTAATCTAATTAATGAGAATAACCAGTATCACAGAAAGGAACATTAACGCTTTCATTTTCCTAACAAAATAACTGCCCCACCATGAAATCTGTCAAATATTTCACCTTATTTCTATGTGGTGCCGCCCTAGTGGCAAAAAAATTCATTCAGTCCTCGCCCGAAGACATTAGAAAAATACCTAATGAGAGGCTTTTACCCACACTAATCGATCGATTGTCGATCGACGCCATTGACCGACGTCAATCAATGTCGATCGACTGGTGTGGTAGCTTTATCTGATCGAAGGATACTGGTCGATAAAACGTTGTTAAATCTTTGATCGACGTCGATCGACAATTATTTGATGTGGGTGTGGTTTCATCATCAGTATCTTTCAAAATGCGGTCGGTGGAGCGGGACAGGTTCTCGAATAATCAAGCAGCTCGATCATCGACTAATCCATTCTACCATCGATCGATGCCATTGATCGATCGGTGTGGTAGAAACTATCGATCGACGTTAACTAATCCATTCCACCATCGGTCGATTAAAGACATCTGATGTTAGTTGATATGGTCAAAATTATAATTTAGTTAGCTTTAATCTAAGTTATTCATACGTTTATGTATATATCTTTATTTAATTTAAAATAGTAGCGGTGTTGAATTTAGCGGTGACAGTAATAATATACGAAATTATGAGGGAGGGAGGTGCTCTTTAACTTAAGATAGGCGCACCATAATGTGTACTTGTGCTAGAGCCATGCTGCAGCTATATATTGGAAGCAACTCAACTGGGGAAGACCATGATCTCAGTTTGCTTCATGTCTATTATTCTACTGGAACCGAGACATTCCATCTTAGTTCTCAGGGTGACAACGCATCTGCATTTTGATTCTTAATCGAGAATAGAGAATATCCATGGACCACATTCACTTACCATCAGGTGAACTAATGTGCTCGGTTGTCACCCTAATTCTATAAAACACAAAAAAAAACTTATCTTAGCCAAATATTTTTTTCACCTTACATATGAAAAATTTTCTTAAAACTTAATCTTAAATATCAAGTTATTTACAAAGAAAAACCCATTCATTGATTGAACAGCATAATAATATGATATCGATACCCACATACAACTGACGTAGCCAAAAGTTTATTTTGAAGTCAGATACCGCACCATGTCTTCAATATATTTCGTACGTCGCTGGCGCTCATCAAGGGAATCATATTGTGTCTGCTTAGAAAGAGTGGTGCAAAAACAGACATAATCAACGTTGAATCCAAAAATATAAGGTGTTAATATCGGAACGAACTCCGTCCGTATAATCTATTTTCATAATGAACTTTTAAAGAAAAATGTAATTAATACAAGAGTTCCCCTTAAATTAGTCAATTATACTCTAGAGTTGTTTTCAGGTTTGTACGTGTAATATCAGTATCCTGAGGATCTCACGTCAATTACTCTTGTATTATATTTTTCATTCGTTCATCAATTATAGCCCATTAATGTCTACAGGTTAAAATAGGCCTCCCTATAGATTGCCATATAGGGGGAATATTTTCAATAACGAGGGCAAATAATTTTCCGTTGACCAGATGTCGCTAGTTGGGATTGAGGTGAATTTTATTGTTACACAATGCCATATAATTGAGAAGCCGTTTTCGGTTTTCTAGTATATTTATTTATACACAAAACAATGGCTCAGTGGTTTGGTTCATAATATTTGTACATTTTTACATCTTTTAACCTTTTATTTTTCTACTTTTAGAATATGTAATCTAATTAATATAAAATATAATTTATATTGCATAAAGAAATATTAACCTTATATTTCTTAATAAATTAACTTTCGCGCCATATAATCTGTCAAAATTTCAACTCATTCCTAAGTGAAGCCGCTCTGGTGGCAAAAGTCGTGGATCCTCCTCGCCCTCATTACCGCACTTGCACAACTGGCAGGCGGGTTCGTAATCGCATTTCTTTATCGAGTTGTTATCAAGACGCTGCTGCTCATCTCCTGAATTGTTTCCTTCTGCCTCCTCTTACGACACGCAAGGAAGAAATGGGTTAGTGGGTAGTGGATATTCTTACACCGCAACTATACGGTTAGAAAAGTAAAGTTTAGGCCTAGTCCAACTGCCGGGTACAGGTTTCTCATACTAAGGGATAGACTAGTCTACCACACTGCTCCAGTGCGTGTTTCTTAGCTTAAATGTCCTCGAAACATTTAAATCCTCATACATGCAGGTTTTCGCACGATGTTTCCTCTCACCGCCCAGCACGTGGTAAAATGGCACTAAAAATTACAATTGACAATTTCGTTGGTGCCGGCAGGTATCCAATCTGAGTTGTTCACGTGCTGTAAAATTTAAGCGAGCGTAATATTTCGGTAGCTCTAAAAAATCTTTTTTTTTCGTGGGGAAATTCTCATGGATACTTTTCGCTACGGGGGCAATGAAAAGGTTAAACCGGTTATGCATAATTATATATCCAGATGTCCATTGTGGTTTTAGGAGCAGTGACAAATTTTCAAGAGTTTTTTTAATGTGATAGAAAATTATTATGTCAAGCGTGATGGTGAAAACGCACTCAGATAGTAGAGTGATTGCTTCGTGGATCTGGTGGTCGTAAACGCAACTGTTGATCATGATGTGGTCCCGGATTTTAATCCCGGGTTGGCCCAAAAAAACCCAGCTATTGAGTTTTTCTGTTAAGAAATTCTCATAAGCATCCCAGAGTCAGAAAATTAGCGGTGTTTCACCCCGATGCCTCAGAAATCACGTTAAGCCGTTGTTCATGCGCCTTATCTGCCTATATGAGTGTCGGAATGCCATCCCATCGTACTATGAGAGTAAAGGAATAGTGAGTGCACCTATGCTTGCGCGCACACTAGTGCACTAATCTTCTGTCCTACACAGATGCCTATAAGTGTCCGTTTAGTCTGCCCGTGACTGGAATTCGGTCTGGAGGACATTTTTATTATTATTATTTCTTTATAGAATAAGGGTGACAAACGAGCACATTGTCCACCTGATGGTAAGTAGATGCTGTGGCTGATATACATTTACATTTTTATCCGCAATTAAGAATCAAAATACAGATACCTAGCTACACCTAAGGACTAAGATGGAATGCTTCGTTTCCAGTGAAAGGGGTCTTCGCTTCTCTACACTCACTATACGAAGCAAAGTGAAAGCTTGGTACCCCTGGTCAAGCTAACCCATTCGTGCTACAGCTATAATAGCTGCAGCATGTCTCTACCACGTATAAATTAATTTATTGTCATTTTTTTTATCTTTATTCTAATATCACAAGACCCGACTCTCTTTGGAAAGCAGCAAGTAGTTATTTATGAATTTCAATGTGACAAAAGCGTGCCAACAAGGACAAAATTTATCAACTTTATCAAAGCCTTCGTTCTAAAAACTAGTTTAGAACAACACTGAAGAAAAATTTCAACAATTTTCAACATTACTTCAAGTATGTCGAGAAGTTGTTAACTCTAACTTCGTCTTGATTGGACTATAATTATTTTCTCAGACAGGATAATTCTTCTTTATTTATTGAATAAGGGTGACGAACGAACACACAGTCCACCTAATGGTAAGTGCTGTGGACCATAGACATCTACATCTATCTTCGATTAAGAATCAAAATGTAGATGCGTTGTCACTTCTGAGGATTAAGATGGAATACCTCGTTTCCATTAAAAGAGTTTCCGGTTCTCTACACTCACAATACGAAACACAGTGGCATTAAACTGCTATTTTACGCTGATATTTTGTGAGAGCATGGTCCTACCCCGGTCGAGCTACCCATTCGTGTACAACCATAATATAGCTGCAGCGTGGCTCTATCATGTAAACGTTGAAGTATAATATTTCTAATAAAATAAAAATATATTTTTTCATATTGTATAAAGATTAACCATATGTCATTTGTTAAAAGTACATTTAGATGTTTTTAGTTTTATTTAAGGCCCACAAATTTGGTTGCCCTAGTACCTTAGAGTAGACATAAAGAGCTTGCTTATGTATACTCTAAGCCTAGCACTAACAGTAATTACACTGTTATTTGAATTAGTCGTTGAATTAAAATAAAAAGTTTGTTCTTTAATGACCAAAACCAAAATTTTATAGTTACCTGAAATTAAAAAAGTTTATTGGTTGCCCTATTTTATTAGTTTAGTTTATTGGGCGAAAAGTGGATTGCGGAGGCCCGTCTGGCTACGCTGAATGTATGTGGAGCAATGAATGATAAGATGGATGAAATATGCGAAATGATGAATGATAGAGGAATAGATGTGTTATGTGTAAATGAGACGAAACAAAAGGGAAAGGATGCCACTGCACATGGCATGTATACTGCTTACTGGTCTGGTGTAGACGAGACCGAGCGGGCATGCCAGGGAGTCAGTGTCATCCTTTCAGAAAGAAAGGGTCAATGTGAAAGAGTATGAATGTAAGCCCAAGGCTGCTGTGGATACGAATGAAAGTGGCTTAAAGAAGTTGTTTGTGCTAGGGTGTACGCCCCAGACGTATCTAAGCCCACTTATATCCGAGAGCAGTTTTGGGACATGGTAAGGATGGTGTTGATGAAATGTAAGGGAATGAAAATATCATTATGTTAGGAGATTTTAATGGAAGGGTTAGTGAAGAGGTCTGGTTATGAAAGGATATTAGGAATGTTTGGCGATGAAAGTGTAAATGAGAATGGTGAAGACCTCCTCGCCGTATGTGAGGAAAAGAATATTTTGTGACGAATACTTTCTTTCGCCATAAGAGGATTCACATGTATACATGGGAAAGAGGTAATGATAGAAGCATGATAGATTTCATAATTGTGGATGAAAGAATGCGGGCGCAGTGGTAGATACAAGAGTTTACCGGGGATCCAACGTAGGGACGGATCATTACTTGGTCTTATGCCGAATTAATGGTCTATTCAGGCGTTGGCGGCATCGGACATCTGTGTCACCACTGCGTTACAGCGTATAAGAACAGAGAGGTTACAAGATGAAGGTGTGAAAGAGAAGTATAAATGTAGACTGAGGAGAATATAAATGGTTTGAATGAAATATGTATGAATGATTTAGACCTGAAGACTGTATGGAATAATGTTAAGAAAGTTTTGGTGGATGCAGCCACCGAAGTATGTGTGTGGTAAGTAAGAGAACGAATGAAAGGAAAAATAATACGTGGTGGTGGGATGATGAGATTCGGATGGAAGTTGAAGCAAAAGAGAGCATGGCTAGATTTACTGGCAACCAAAGCTGGTAATTCTGGCGGTATGAATGATGAGATTGAAAGAAAAAGGCAGACTTTAGACTTATAAATAAGAGAGAAAAGAAGTTGTTGAAAGGAAAAAGCAAGAAAGAACGGATAAGAATGATAGAAGGATATCTGATAACTTCCAGGCAAATATTAAAAGTTCTGGAAACTCAAGAACTGCTAGGGAAATTCAAACAGCCTAGAATGAATGCTATACGAGACGAGAATGGCTGTATGCTGAATGATGAAGTTTCGAATTTAAAGAGATGGAAGGAATACTTTGAAAGCGTGTTTATGAGTGAAGGGTCGTCTGAATTAAGTGAAAAGAAATTCCGAAAGAAGTGGAGAGGTAGGGAGATAAGTGTAGATGAAATAATAAAAGCAATGAAAGGCATGAAAGCAGGTAAGGCAGCCGGATATGATAGAGTATCACTCGAAATGCTAAGGCTGAGAGGGAGGAGAGGGCCCTGCTGTACACCTTGTTTAATTTGTTGGGAACTGAAGCGGGTACCGGAAGACTGGTGCAAAGCCGTTATAGTCCCAATATATAAAGGAAAAGGTCACAACAGGACTGTAAAACTACCATGGTATCAGCTTGTTAGCATTGTGGGTAAACTGTATGCTAAGGTGTTAATTGAAAGAGTTATGGAAGAAACTGATGGAAAAATTTGGGATGTGCAAGCTGGATTTCGAAAGGGAATGGGGTGTACGGATTAAGTATTTTCCATGCGCATGATTGCGGAGAAGTTTTGGCCAAAACCAGAAAGTTTTTTTGCATGAAAGCATTCATGGACTTGAAAAGGCTGCGACAGAGTGGACAGGAATGTGTTATGGCAAACACTTAACTCATTTGGTTTGAGCGCTGGTTTGATACAGGCATTGAAGTCTCTTTATGGGACTCTAGTGCTTGTGTCAGGATCAACAGGGTCTACTCGGACTGGTTTGGCATCCAAGGTGCGACAGGGCTGTGTAGCTTCCCTGGCTGTTTAACCTATTTATGGACAGTTGTTTGCAAACTTTGAAAGTTGAAGAATGTGGGTTGAGAATGGGTGAGTTAACCGTCAAATGCCTTTTGTACGCCGATGATCAAGTCATATTTGCATCGTCAGCCGAGTTGCAAATGATGGTTAGTTTAATGACCGATCATTAAAGAAAGAGAGGTATGAAAGTGAACGCAAGTAAGACAAGTGATGGTTTTGAAAGAAGAAAGTAAAACGTTATGTGAAATAAGAATAGAAGGGGATTGATTGAGCAAGTGGATGAGTTTGTATATTTGGGATGTTTATTTAGTAGGGATGGTAGATATGATAAGGATATAGAACGACAGTGAACGCAGAAATAGAGTGATGGGGCTCTACGCTATTGTGAAGAGTCAGAATGTGTCAAAAGGCACGTTTGGCAATTCACAATGCTGTGTTAGTCCTACTTTAATGTGGTAGTGAAAGTTGGGTCTGGCAGAAGAAACATGAGAGTAGAATAAATGCTGTAGAAATGCGGTCATTAAGGAGTATGCTGGGCTGAATCTGAAGACAGGGGAGAAATAGTGTGATAAGAGAAAATGTGGTTTGCAAGATGACGTTGTGACCAGGATTAAGAAAGAATGCTTCGGTGGTTTGGTCATGTAGAAAGAATGAACGAAAGAAGGTGACAAAGCAAATTTATGCTGCAGTGAACGGCAGAGTCAGAGGGACGCCCTAGACGAAGGTTTATCGACCAAATTGGCGATATATTGAAAATGGGCCAGATTAAAGTACCCTTAACCGACGACGTGTGCGTAGATATATGGATGTAAAGAGGCGAAGAGGTGTGCCAGGATCGTACCAAGTGGAAGTCCGTTATCTCTGCCTACCTCTGGGTGACAGGCGTGAGTGTTTATGTTATGTTATGTTATGGTTGCCCTAGTACCTTAGAGTAGACATAAAAAGCTTGCTTATGTATACTCTAAGCCTAACATAACAGTACTTACACTGTTATTTGAATTAGTCGTTGAATTAAAATAAAAAGTTTGTTATTTAATTACCAAAACCAAAATTTTATAGTTACCTGAAATTAAGAAAGTTTATTGTAATTTTAGAAAAAAGTTACGTAATAGCCTATATTATACAGTATGTCCTTTTGCTAGCACAGATCTCTTATTTCTGGTTTTACAATAGAAAAGAATTTGTTGTACATAAAATATTTAAGTATATTTTTCTTATAAAATGGAAGTGAAAAACGCAATAAAGTCAACTTGATGGTAAGTGCCTAATAAAGCCCATGGAGAGGCGAAACCAAATTCAAACAAAAAAAGCTACAGTTGCGTTTTTACCCCTGTGGACTAATGTGGCATGCCTCACAGCCTGTAATCATACTGACTCTCTATAACCTTGAGACTGGAACAGATAAGAGACTGGTTCCTATCCAGACGATCCCGTAGGCAGAAAAAGAGTACTACCGCCTAGCATTTTTTTAAATATACAGATTTTCTGACGATATTTTTCTTCACCACTAGCATATAATAAACCAGCAATTAAAAATTACTAAAATTAACAATTTTATTGGTGCCTTTGGATCTTAAGTTATTTGCTAAAATATCATAAAATACTTAAGTCGAACGTTTATTCTTGTTCATGGGTTTTTATACTCAATAATGTTTTCAGCTTTTATTTAACTTTACTTTATTCAAAATATTCTCAATATTAACGCCAATACATTATTCATTCACTACACCAGCATCTATCAATTTAGTAATGACGTCACAGGTTTCTATCGAAAAAACTTTTCATGAGCAGTGTTGACTTTTCCAAACCCTAATCGTTACTTGGCGGTTGGTGTTGGCAGCTCTGTACATCGCCTGTAAAGGAAAATGATTGATTGAATTATATATTAAATACTACGTTTATTTTTCCTTAGGTGGTAGAAGGTAAATCATAATAACATATCAAAACATAATATGCGGTAACGATATATTTATATTTATTGGCTGAATTAAACAGATATTCTTTCTGTCAAAGATATACAAGCAGGTATAGTTTTTCTTTCTTTTATTTATCATCCTCTCATTTTATTCACTCACAGCTGGAGATTGGCGTTCTAAAGAATGCATGGCTTGCATTGAAAAACGTCATTTTTGATTCTACACTAAATTTTAAAAAAAATCTTGGATACAAGTTTAAGATTTGTTTTTGCTAGGTGGTTGAGTACTACTAGGTGGTAGTTACTTAGATAGGTAATAGGGCACTTTTTATAATTAGGGAGGCGTACATTACGGCCTTCCTTTAAAAAAAAAGGTGTTGCCCTACCCGAAAAGGGGCCACTGAGGTTGCAGAGGCCCGAGCACCTAGAGATGTAACCCCCGAGAAGAGCAATGTCTCGGAAGTGGTGCCGAGACATCGTGATCGCACTGCGAAGGTTCTGGGGCCAGAAAAGACTGCCCCCAGGACGTGCTTTAATAAAGCAAAGCGAGAGAGGGGCCCCGGTTGCGTTCCAAATGGAGATCCCGGGACCCCTCATATACGCCTATGTCATATGGGGCTTTAACCGGTAGGAGTCCAGCATAACCTTTCGTTGCCCCTGCAGCGAAAGGTATCCATGAGCATTTCCCCCACGATAAAATAAAATAAAAGAGCGGTAGTTACTTAGATAAGTATTATGGCATATTTTCTTACTAGGAATCTATCTTCGTTTATACCACCCTCTTTGCTTTTTCGGTCTGGAAGCAGCTGTGTGTGCACTGTTGTGTTCCGATGTGAAAGATAAGAAGACTCAGAATAATTACAGGCTGTGAGGCACTCCACCTTAGTCCTCAGATAACTCTTAGTTACTATGGCTATTAGATAAAGCATATGTAGCTTTTTTATTTAACTTAATTGCAGGTGTCCATGGGTTACAGTAGGCACTTACAGTTTTACGTTTTTTTGTTATAGAACACCCTTATTCTGAAACACTGTTATTCTATAAACTACCACACAGTTCACCTAATGGTGAAGTGGATACTGTGACCCATAGACTTCTTCATATATCCTTGATTAAGGATCAAAAATGCAGATGCGTTGTCACCCTTAAGTACTAAGATGGAATGCCTCATTTCCTGTAAAAATGCTCTCCAGTTTTCTTGTCACACACAGCAGTATTAAACTGCTATGTTATGCTGGTATTCTGAGTGAGCGTGGTCCTTCCCCGGTCAAGTCTACCCGTTTGTGCTACAACCATAATATAGCAGTATAGTTCAACCACATAAAAATGATTTTAAATTTTGTAATTTGTAACTTTTAATGTTATCTACTGCGTTAATAACCAATGAATCAGGAGCATCATAATCACAGTCTTTTACAATAAACTTTTGAATATAAGCTTATCCTAAAGAAAAGCACTAAACGTGGTTCTGGGTTACCTGCATTCATCGACGTATCTTACCTAGCCGACTCTTCATCTATTAGAGGGCCGTCTTAATAAAACATAATAATGTCTTTCAAACCGAATTTCTGTTGCGGCCAGTGTCATCGGAGACTAACCAGTTGCGCAAAAGCGGATTATGGAGCATGAGTGTGTGCGCAAGCATAGGTCCACTTTCTATTCCCTTACTCTCATATTTCTATGTGAAGGTAATCCGTCTCGAAAGGAACGACTTCACTTGCCAACCAACATACATGCAGCTTCTGAGAATTTCGTGATAAGAAAACCTAGTTACTGATTTTGGACCGACCCGAGATTTGAACCCGGTACCAGCAGTCTTGCTTACGATCACAAAACCAACGAGGTAGTCTAAAAATAATAACAAGGAAATGACGTCGGTTAGACGAATGAGAAAAATGATAACAATTTGTACACAAGCCCACAATAGATAATCTAAACGATAAGCGGAGTTTATAGCCGCCATGTAAACAAGTACTTCAGTCCAAAACATTTTTTGGAGTAATATTTTAATATTACTTTCTAGCGGTCACAGCGAAGTACGGTTAGTTTAATACGGAGGTGGCTTATTATTAAAATAGGAGTGACTATTTTCATAAATGCAGACAAACTGATTTTTTTACTGGCTCTCTAGCGTCGTGTCATTTGCTTGCGCAACGGGTCACGGGTTCGATTTCCGCACAAAATAAGTGTTTTTTTTTTTATTGAATAAGAACGATAAAGGAGCACACAGTCCACCTGATGGTAAGGGGATGCTATAGCTCATGGAAATTTACATCTATCCACGATTAAGAATTAAGGGTTTCCAGCTCTCCACCCTCGCCATACCGACTTTAGAATATGTTTTTTTTTTTTATTCTGGTTAGATCTTTGAAGTTGGCTTTTATTTATATTAAAAGTACATTTTTGTAGAAGAGCGGAGCTCCTTACCTCTTAACTAAAAACGAATGCTTCATTAAATTTGTATTTTTTAGATTTAGACAATGGCTGAAAATAGGCCTCCCCCATATATTGCCACAAAATGAAGTTAAGTGAAAAGAAAGAAATAAACATATTTTTTTTTACTTAAAACTGTTTGCAAAAATCACAAAGTTGGTATGCTGGTAAATCCAGAGGTAATCGGCAAAAGGGTTCGAAATTCACTTCGCTACTATAGATCGTGGTAAAACAGCACTTAAATATAAAATTACAATGGTATAAAAAAAGAGAGAAAAAAATACAAAATGCCGTGTGCAAATTTGTATTTCATAAGGCGACGTTACAAAACTTTTTAACACATAAATAATTTAAAAGATGACACTTGCCAGAGTTTCAGTTTTCTAAAGTATATATTTCGGGATACACTCCGAAGTCTGTTTAGCAGTGAACTTGTGATGGGTGATAATGATAATGATGATCACAATAAACACCTCTATTTTTTTACTTAAAAAGTATTTTATGCATGTTTGAAAAAGAAAAAGTAGCAGAGGCCATACTTTCGTACCTAAACCAGCAATGTCTTAGGTACGAAAGTATGGCCAAAAAAATAATACAATAAATGTCAAAATCTCATTTAGGCAGGTTGTCACATCTGATGTCGATATTATCTACTTTTAGGGCCCAGTTTAGACAGAATTAATATAAAATAAGTATAATCAGCAGGATTGGGGAAATAAATAAAAAAAAAATTATTGTAACAAATTAAATTCTGCTTATCTATATACATATAAGTTGTGTATAACTTGTGCTTATTGTTTATATTCGTATTTTATTGCAATAACCATAAAAAATAGTATTCTATATTATTCTTAGAATAGAAAACATTTATTGAACAAACACAATAAAAAATAATAAAATAAAAGCAAACTAATGTGTGTGCCTTTGGGTGGACCGACGCTATCTTACTGAACAGACTACACCGCTAGTGAGCTGTGGTAGGTCAAGGACTAAGCGTTTTAATTTATAACTCATTGTAAATTTCACAGGACGCAATTAACGCGTTTGATCTCGACCGGTACCAATGAAATTGTAAATTGAAAGTTAAGGTGCAGTATAACCACGTGCTTGACAATTAAGAAATAACATAGTGAGGATACCTAAAGGGATATCATTCATACATACTTAAACTGATTATTCTATTGTGCTTATTTTCGTCTCCTCATCGTGAGGGTAATAGCTGCACTAACTGCCTCGTTGTCCTAATGGTCGTAACCGCGTTTTTACGTGGTAGAGCCATGCTGCAGCTATATCAGTAGTATAGTTGTAGCACGAATGGGTCGGCTCAACCGGTGAAGGACCACGCTCTCACAGAATACCAGCGTAAAATAGCAGCTTAACGCTGCTACGTTTCGTATGGTGAGTGTAGAGAACCGGAGACCCTTTTTACTGGAAATGAGGCATTCCATCTTACTCCTCACGGCTGACAACGCATCTGCATTTTGATTTGTAATCGAGGATAGATGTAGATCTCTATGGGCCGCAGCAACCACTTACCATCAGGTGGACTGTGTGCTCGTTTGTCACCCTTATCCAATAAAAAAAACCGCGATTGCTGATCATGAGCTCTAGCATTCAAATCCTGGATCAGGTCAAAACCACTTATTAGGTTTTTCTGTCAAGAAATTCTCAGAAGCAGACCAGAGTCAGGAAGTGGGTGGTGTTTCACCCCCGTGCCTCTATTTGCACCTAAAGGCGTTGCGCCTACGCCGGATCTCTTTCCGGTTGTGTCAGATTACCGTCCCATCCATATGAGAGTGATGGGTAAAGATGATGAGATGGCCTTTGTGTTTACGCGTACACTCGGGCACTGTAATCCTTTCCTTCGTAGATGGCAAGTCTACTTTGAGAATGGCCGCTGTCACCAAAATTTCAGCCAATGCTGAAAATCCGTATTTCCATCCTGAGCAACATTAATCGCTAAGCTAGCACCGATTTGTTAAACTGCAATACGCATAGACTTTTAGATTTTAATATTAATAAAACCTTTTTGTAATAAGTTAGTACTTATTTTAGTCACTGAATCTATGCGTGTGATTGGAGAAACAAATAATCTATCTACCTGTATGTGAGGAATACATCATAATTCGAGGATGTGCGAAATCTTAAATATGTTCAAAATTAATGAGCTAAGATCCGCGTAATAAAATAAAATGATGCGTCTTTTCTAGTTTGAATTTCCGTATTTCCTTTAAACCTCCCGCACTCCCTCAATTGCGTGCACTATCCCCGTCACCACTCTACTACTCCCAACACTACTATACTAGGGCACGCTACCGTTGATAATATGACACGAGTTTCACCTCTAAATGAGGCATCCCAGGTGAAGTACACTCTGCGGTGGTTTTATATAGAACACGGGTGAAAAACGAGCACACATTCCACCTGATGGTAAGTGGATGCTGTAGCCTATAGAAATTTACATTTATCCTCGTTTCCAGGAAAAAGTGTCTCCGGTTCTCTACACTCACCATACGAAACACTACAGCATTAAGCTGCTATTTTACTCCGGTATTCTGTGAGAGCGTGGTCCTTTTCCAGTCGAGTAGACCCATTTGCGCTGCAACCATGATGTAGCTGCAGCGTTGCTCTACCACTTAAATCATCGCACAACTTCCTTGTGGAATTGACTACCACCAGCGATTTTTCCGAACTGATACGACTAAGAGACCTTCAAGAAAAGAGCCTATTTTTTTTTAAATGCTGGAAACTCTTTTCTCTGGTATTTCCCCTGGTGTTGCAGTTGTTGATGAGCGACGGTACTCACCATCAGATGAGCCGCATGCCCGTTTGTCCAATCATATATTAAAAAAAACTGCAACAATACATTGCTTGTACATATTTATTTCATGACATCCATTCCATTCATCTACTGCAGCTTTTTATTATTTTGTATTGTTATCAGAGATGTTGTTGCCCATCTTCTGTTTCAGCTTCCCTCTGTCTCCTTTACGACACCCACGAGAAGATATGGGTAGTATTATTAAACTACCTCTACATGGTTTCACATAACGGTACCATTTAAAATAGTATGTATAATGAGAAAAGTGTTACAGACATGAGATGTAATCTTAACAAATCTTTATACGGCATATGTAAATAGCGATGCAGAGAAAACAGTGTCCACAGCATCCGTCACCGCGATATCCGCAACACATTTTTGGCTGAGTACAATTTTTAACAGAAAGTTTAAAGATGTTATAGGTGACGATTTAATCTTTTTATGCACGTATTCTGCAAGAGATTTAATTGTACTGTATATAACATACATTACTAAAATACTACATGCTAAATGAATAATTAACATAACTATCGGTATATGATACGAATCAATTCCTTTTTATCATTTCACTCTATTACTTTTGACCCCTTTTACTTGGATCGAGACATTTCATTTTAGTCTTCGGGAGTAATAACACTTCTCTATTTTAATTCTTAATCGAGGATAGATGTGTCTTCAAGTTTTTCCCCTAAGCGGTTTTCGATTCGAACAAATTAAAATAAGAAATTTTTGTAACATTAAAAAAAAAGAGAAAAAGCAACATTCAACCTACACCAGGACGTCTGCAAAAGAGAGATCGCTAGTCCAATTTAATCCAATTAGCAAGTGCAGCTCTACAGGGAATCAGATTTTCGCGCATGACTTCATTCCACTTCAGTGTTGCCAACTCTGCGTCATTTTACGAATATCAACGTAGCTAGGCCCCTTTCGTAATATCTACGATCTTTTAGTAAAATTTAAAAACCAAAAATTGGCTTCAATTTTTTTAAAGTACCTCGAGATTCGATTGATAATTTGTTTTTTATATTAAATAAAACTACTTTTACGGATTTTATCGTGTTTAATTGTACTTAATTTTAATTCCTGACGTTTCGGGTGCTTTCCAGCACCCATGGTCAAGTGGGACTGAGGTAATTGACGTCCTGATGTCAGAGTTAACCTGGAGTACCTTCAGCTTTTTAATTCAAACTTTTGGTCCCATATACACAGAATGAATTTACTGTGTCTTGAAGTCTTGCAGTTGTATGCTTTGGTTTAGTTTTAATTTTGTTGATTACAGAACCCTAAGCAGGTGGCAGTTTCCAGTCTTTTTTTCTATTGAAATTAGGATGTTTTTTAATTTCAATAGCCTCATATATCATCATTTGCAGGAATCGATGTTCTTTCGCAAGCATTTGTGGTGTTTCAAGTCAGCTATATATTCTAAAAACCAACGCTCCGGGAAGTCTGCAGTTTGTGATCATATCCGAGACGGCACCCGCTATTACATCAGATGTGATAGACCACAAATCCTCGCGAAAGAACATTGATTCCTGCCAATAGAGTTAATTTTATAGATTCAAGCCATGTCCAGTACATGTACATGTCTCTGCTTATTGTTGATACGGAATTGAAATAGTTCTACTGTACTGCTCCATTGCGTATAGACGAACTATAATAATCGCTGTCTTCTCTCGTAAGTCACATGTAAAAACCCATACCATCGATAGGAAACAACCTCAAGGGTGCAAGTCGTCTGGTACAAAAGTACTCTACTGTCAATCCAAGTTTTCATACACCATTAATGATGCATGTACCCTAATTCAATAAAAAAAAGAAATAGGGTGATGAATTCTTTAAGCCGTCACCACATAGTTTTTTTGTATAAATAATAATTTCTTATATTTACGCGAACACTACATTGAATAAAATTACATTTACGGATTTTATCGCGTTTAATTGTACTTTTTTTATCCCAGACGTTTCGGGTGCTTTCCAGCACCACGGTAAATATCTAGAAAATTGCATCTCTAGAAAGTTATTCCAAGATCAGCTTAATCAATTAAAATCCCTTTCAATTTTGAAGTAAAAAGTACCTCTGTGCTTCTGAAATGTGATAAGTTGACGTTAGTGATGCACGAAGAACTCGCTTTCTGAGAGAATTTCTTTAACTAAATGGAATTGAATTGCTCTACCGAGGAATTAACTACTATTTTTCAAATTGAATTTAACTAGTATTATTGTTACCTTCTTACTATAACTTACTGTAATTCATTATTGTGCCTTCGATTTCCATAATTCGGCAAGACGAGAAAACATTTTTGAGGAGCAGACTTTCACCGATAAGCGATGTGTATTTCGGCCCCCCCACTAAATGGAGTAATGAGCTGGTAAGACAGGCAGGTAAATTGATTTTAATAATTCTTTTTTAACTTATGTTCTACTTTAGCGCTAGTCCCATATAAATTTTAAGAAAAAATTCCTTCGCATAAGGTGGAAAAATAGGGGATGAAGTTTTGAATCTAATCTAACTATTTAGACTTGGTTCAAGCTTTCGATATTCCTCAATCTATTCAAACATATAAAAAATAAAATATTGTTCGGTCGGAGGACCGGGGGTCAGAAACGAAGTTACAATAATACTTTTCTAAGTTTGCATTATTTACACTTGTTACAGTTTATGTTTCTCGGCTTTCCGTTATAAAATTGCAATAATGACGCAATATAAATCCCGTGTGAATTATAACAATAATAAAAAATAAGTTTCAATAATAATATTTACATGTGTTTAGAATTGAGGTTATACAGCTGAAAGCGCACAATGCTTGCTGCTCAATTGGGATACTCACACAAACACACACACACGCACGCACACACACACGCGTGAAGAGAGATGGAATGGCCTGGAGGGGCATAAATGTAAGCCGCGTAAGAAAACTTCGTTCCAAAATAATTTCCAGTTAGTGGCTTCAGAAGTCGGAACTTTAATTCTAGATGTCTTAGCAACAATTTTGCTATTATGTAATGTGATTTAATTCTTTTAAGTTCTTTAAAGTCGGTTTTACTTTTTATTAAAAGTTTCATGTTTTTATTAATTAAATTTTTAATTGAAATTTTAGGTGCTCATTTACTATTTTACTGTTTAAATGTTACTATTATTGGTCTAGTGTCTGTACAGCACTTCTGCCCATCAAGTCGTGGATTTTAATCCCGAGTCGGACTAAAGTCAGTTATAAGTTTTTCTTATCAAGAAATTCTTAGTAGGTGCCTAGAGTCAGGAAGTTGACGGTATTTAACCGCCATGCCGTCCCTCTCCGGTCGTGTCGGATTGCGTCCCATCAGATTATGAGAGGGAGGGAATAGACAGTGCACTCGTGATTAAATTTGTCCTGCGCAGGCTAGTCTCCGTTGGACTGGCCACCGTGAAACGAAACGTCTTTGCTTTTATAAAGTCTTATCTTTAAACGTTTTCTATAATGAAGTTAAATATTGTATGCTTTTACTACTAGCTATTGTATGCTTTTATAACTAGTTTATTATAGCTAAAGAGGTGAATTTTATTATTCTGCATCGTTACTTGCGTAACGACGACTCCTAGGACACAAGGTGCCCGTAAATGAGTTTTCTAACGGCCGTCCGAACAGGGGTGACGGGCCCCGGCTCTGACAGCTAACTCGTGTAGTTCGATGTTCTGGGCGGTGAAAATCGCCCAGGGACGAGGTGTACGGTGTGTACGCGGTGTGGAGGTGTGTGCGGCGCGGCGCGGTCTACAGACTCGCTGCGTCCCATCCGTTGTTGTCGTAACTGTGTTTGTGGCACTAGGTGAGTGTGTAGTGTTTGTGTGTGAATGGCCGGCGACATTTCTGTCGTCGGCATCTATGCTGGAGACAGTGGGTTTGATTAGAACGTTACGAGGCCTCCGGAGGCTTTCCGTGACGTTTACCACTGAGGTTCGGATGTGTCTCAGCTCTCTCGAAATAGCGCCGAGACATTTCCTTGAGATAATCAGAGATCGTCGAGTTGACAATCTCTGTGTAAGTCGGGTTTTGCTGGTACCATCGGGCTCCGGTGGCTATGCGAATGAATCTATTTTGGACGAATTTGAGTTCGTACAAGCGTCTATGGGCCGCGTGCTAGAAAACTACGCTTGCGTATGACATTATAGGTGTTACGCATGCTTTGTACAGATGGAGCTTGAGCCTTAAGGATAGTTTTCTCTTTCTGTTAACTAGCGGGTGGAGGCGACTAGTGACGATTTTTGTTCGATTGCGAACATTGCGAATGTGTTTCGCGAATGTCATACCTTCATCGAATTTGACTCCTATATATTTGGCCGTTGGTTGCTAGGGGATCTGGCGGCCGTATAGGGTGATTTTACCTAACAATTTCTTGGAATTACTGATTTGACGGTTGGAAGTGGAGATCCTTTGAAAGTTTATTGCTACACTTTTCTCAGGATTCACTTCGATTCTCCATAAGCGGACCCAGCCACCTAAGCGGTTGACTGCTATTTGGAGCTTCTCCGTTAGGATTCTTTTATTGTGATTGGCGACGAAAAGTGGCGTGTCATCGGCAAAAAGAGCAGTATTCACTACTGGGTCTTTCGAGATGTCACTCGCGAAGAGTATGAAGAGTAGTGAGGAGAGGACAGAGCCTTCTGGGAATCCAGTCTTGATGATTGGCGCTTTGTGGAGCAAGTACCCTCTATTCGATAGCTCTATTCGAAAGTGATTGTCAAGGAAGGCTCTGATGATGTGGGAGAGCCTATCAGGCACGTTGAGTTTATACAGTTTGTAAAGCAAGCCGTCGTGCCAGACTTTGTCAAACGCTTTCGCGACATCGAAGAAGATGGCAACGGTCATGGTCGTTCTGCGACTTCTTTGTGGGAGGTTGAATCCTTTCAGAATGTAGAATTCACACACACAGTTGAGGCGATGTAATTGGTCGGTGCACGAATGTTCGGGTCTGAAGCCGAACTGCTCCTCTGGAAGAAGTTAGTTGGTGAAGATGTGTTTATGAAGGCGATTCAATATGAGTCGCTCGTAAACTTTCCCAGTATGCTGAGGAGACTAATTGGTCTGTAACTAGAGGCTAAGTTGAGCGGTTTCCCCGGTTTCAGGATTCCTATTAAGACTGCTTCTTTCCATGCATCCGGGAAGAAACAGCTGGAAAGAAGAGCGTTGAATATGCCTACTAGGAGGCAAACAGCGGCGCGGAGAATTTTCAGTACCCTGTTGCTAATGCCATCGGGGCCGGGTGCTGATTTATTTTAAGACTTTTGATTACTTCTGTGACTTCGTCAGCAATCACAGGATCTAAGGGGTCGCCCGGGTGGTAGTGCAGACTCACGCTCGACCTCTGCTTCGACATCTGCAAGGTGAGCAGGATCTGTAGGTTCGCTAGAGGAGTACATTGTCTCTCTAAACTGTCCGTGAGGCATTCCGCCTTTTCAAAATCGTCAAAGGCAAAATCGCGGTTTCCTGGCCTGATGAGAGGCGGCATAGGTGAGGATTGTTCTGCTTTCAGAGCTCAGGTCAACTGCCAGAGACAGTTTGAGATGGTTCGATATCTTCAAGCAGATTATCCACTTGTCATGTCTAAACTCTTTGATGCGCTGTTTCACCTCGTTTTGGAGGTTACGCAGTCGGATTTTGTTATCTATAGTACGATAGTGATCATGTGTTTTAGGCCGCGTTCTTCACTCTAATCAGCTATCGAATATCACTCGTAAGCTTCATGCGATTGCTCGACACACGAACCCTACGAGAACATTCTTCAACTGTAGGGGTGAGGTGGGCCGATGGGCGCTAATCGCCTCATTGGCCTCCTCGGGCGAGTCTATTTTGTCAGGGATTTTGTCTAAGGTGCTGAAGGTCAGCTTCTCAGCACTTAGGCAAAATCATAAACCGGGTTTGCGAGCCAGGAATAACAGCAACGTTGATGTTGCTGATGAAGCCGCAGACTGGCGAGAAGTCAGCGGCGAAGGAGGACGAGCAACCTTGTGGGACTGGCTTCGGTTTTGGGGCTTGGGAGGCACTAGCCGCAGGGCGAATAGTGCCAGCGGTTTCGCAAGCGTTGGATTTTGGCGCGGAGGCGCGGGAAGGCTGCACCTTGCTCGGCCGCCCCGGCGACTGTGGTAGCTTGGTGGCGACTTGAGGCGAGGTGTGGGCACTGAAGACGGTGCTGGTTTGAGGGCAGGCCGCCGGAAGCGAGACACGCAACCCGGCCGCGCGTCGGGACGGCTTCTACCTCGCGCTGCTTCCTTAGCGGCGCTTTGGATTTACCCGCTATAGTACGCTGGGTGTCCTCTTCGCGGCAATTGACGCAGCTCGGGGATTCAACCGTCTCGGGCAGGCGAGGGGGAGTCAGTGGTGCCGTGGTCACCTGGGCATGACGCACGCCCAGGCCTGGCGTAACAATTTCTGGCCGGTGGCCTACAATTGACATCGGTGGCACTGTCCAACGATGCCTCTTTCAGGGGCTTCAATTTGCAATCCCTGTGGGTTTGTTTGTTTCAGACGTTAAAATCTCCTTGCCTTCCGGAGACAGGTCCAGGATGACAAGCACAGATCTAAAAATCGTTTCTTGTCAGTCTGGTGTTGCATTCTATTCAACTCCCGGACCGGGAGATTTTTGGGTCTTTAGGTCGTCTAAATGTGGACAATCTCAGGCTCCTTGGGAGGCCTCGGACGACCACGCGCAGGTTCCGTTCCTCAGAGGGCGTACGTATGAAAGCTGACTTGTTGGGTGCGTAAGTGGTTCACATGCGAAAATCGTCAGTCGTATTTACAAAATTTAATGCCTGACCGGCGTTTTACCTTTGAGCAGTATATTTTTAAGTTCAACCAATTGGGAAGGTTATTCTATTTGGTTTTGTCTTACTATGATGGGTGAGCGGCTTTTACATTCAGCAGGAGACCTATTCGCTGCAGGCTTGGCCGCAGACTTAAATCTGCACACGCCGCGAGGGCAGGCTTTTGCGGGTGGCTGTGGGGACAGAGTGGCCCAAGTTAGGCTCGGCTGCCTTTTAGGGCTGCGCGTTTGCGCTTTGCCCTGGACGAGGTGAAGCCTTCGTCTTCAGGCTTATGTGGGAGACGCGAGTTGGTCTTTGTCGGAGTCTAATTCGGTATTCGAGAAAGACGGAGAGGGGCCGCAGGTGGACGCACCGTCGTAAATTGTGTCTATGGACACAGGGGTTATGGGTCAGTGCTCGGAGACAGAGGGTCGTCGATCCGCACGGTCGGACGGTCTATAGAGACCAGACACGCAGGGTAGTGGGGCCTGCTAGAGGCGCGGACTCGAGGGCAGGATCGGGTGCAGGACAGGCATTGCGCTGTGCAGGAACTCAGCCCAAATGTGGGGCAGCTCCACTAAAAAGTCAGCGAGTTCGTCGATCGTTATCGTCGCCATTTGTCGCCTATGCTAACGAGCACAGATGTGTACCAAGCTCCCCACCTTTCGGCGGGGGGTTTGTCTAAAACAAACACCAATATACCTAGCGCGTTGGTGCGGTAGGGTGTACTAGCTGTTGTCTAATGCAACAAACAACACAAAATTAAAACGATGGCCACCTCTAAGGTGGCGGGTGTTTCGCTCTACTTACGGTTGCCGATACCAGTACAGGAAGCCAGGAAGGAGTTACGCTAAACACTCTTTGCACCACAACAAGTGTCGATTCATACAACAACACCGTGAGACCGCTGTCACCCGGTACAGCGTGCTTCGCACTACAGTGAGAATACCAAGGCAGCAACCAATCACAGAGCACCAAGTAAGGCGGTGTATAACGAAAGTTAATTTTAATTTTGCGCATGAGCTAAGAGAGTGGAGTGACGGGAGTGAACTCGATCGACACGTCCGAAGTCTACAGAGCCCAAGCGCAAAGAATTAATCAATGAATTAATGAAAATGAATATCTAATGTTATTAGGAAGACGCTGCTGCCCATCTCCTGGTTTGTTTCCTTTTGTTGCCTCTTACAACACCAAAGGGACGATATACGGTATTATTACACAGCCATTACACGGTGTTTTTTTATTCGATGAGTAAATGCTAAAATTAGACAAAAGAGGGTAATGAAACAGGCGTGTCATTCAAACTCGTGTTTTGTTTCCTGTTGCCTATTTTTAATTTCAGGAAGATAAAGTTCTTGCTGATAACTTAAAAGATTATATGAAACTGCGTTGTCAATTCACCTGCCAAGTATGGCAACTATGGCAAATGATACAATCTTTGGGAGAGGCCATTGTTCAGCAGTGGACTTTGATAGGCTGTAATGATGATAAAATAAAGCGACAGAGGGAACACAGGAGTCCCATATTTACGGACTCTATTCTATATTATCTAATTCTTTTCCCTCTGTTGTCTTATTATAGATTCAGGTTAAACAGGTCGGGAACTAAGAGACAATCTCATTACTACGAACATGAAAAAATAAACTTTGTCGTAACACTGCAGTTGCAACGCTTGGCAGGTAGGTTGGCAATTATAAGGAAGAAGCTGCTGCCCATCTCTTGGTTTATTGCCTTTTGTCGTCTCATACCCACAAGACGATATAAGGTAGTGGATATTTTTACACCGCCACTACGAGGTAGTCCTTATTTGCAGAGTAAAAACAAAAGTTAGACAAAAGAGGGAAATGAAATTTAAACTCGTCGTGTTTTGTTTCCTGTTGCCTCATTTTAGTGACGGGAAGATGAAGATCTTGCCGATAACTCGAAAATATGTAATCTGCGGTTTCTCTATCCGCCGGTCAAGTATAGCAACTATGGTAAATGATACGATCTTTGTTGAAGCCATTGTTCAGCAGTGGACTTTGATAGGCTGGAATGATGACAAAATAACCAATGAACCGTCCACGCCACGCGGTGATTCTCCAGTGGCGTGGACGGTTGGGCTGATAAATGGCACTTTTTTACGAACGCGCGAGACTGTATCTCTAGGTAGATATTCATTGAGGTTAGTAAAACATGGAAATTCAATTCTAAAATATCAACAAGTTTTAACATCGATATTCGGTTCAAAATTTGTACAAAACATGGACACCGGTGTTCCATTATTTATTTAACAAAAAAAAAATGAAGACCTCACACATTGTCGTAGACAGTGACACAAACAACAATGTAAAGCGGGGCTGTTGCTCGCGACACTATAGTATAAGAATATTAAAACATTCTCAAATAAGAATTTTCTCCTGTATCGTGGAGGCAATTCACGCCATCAAGTACACTGCTGAACATAGGCATCCCCCAAAGCACGGTCCTTAACCAGTCGCATTTATCGACTTCCTGCATGTTTTCTCAGGTCGTCACTCCATCTAGTTGGGGGCTGCCCTACTTTGCCTACCAGTACGAGGCTGCCACTCGGTTCTTTGAGTTATTGCCATTGCCACTTCAGCATACTAATCCTGTGGAAATATGAGGAATGAAGAATTTGGTAATTTATTTATTCATATATGTATAATAAGAATATATTTATGCATGCCTATAGAAAATATATTATATCTTGAATTTAATTTTATTTGTATAGTAAGTATATATATATTGTACCACCTAACTTATACATGCAGCTTTATTTATTTACGCCTTTGGTTGCCTGGAAGAGATCGCTATATAGCGATCAGACAGCCATATTTTATACTTTACTTGCTTTCCAATGTCTTTTGTATCTTTTTATTTTGTGGTGTACACTTATAGTAAATTCATTTATTAATTCATACCCAGACCGGCGACGGAGAAAAGCATCACAAGTGCTAGACGTCTGGTTCTGCGACCGCTAATCCGCCTGCCGAGTCCTCATAACAACGAGAGATTTTTGTGTTCTTTGTAACCGTTTTATAAGTGGTAGAACCACTCTGGAGCTATATTATGGTTGTAGCACGAATGGGTCGGCTCGACCGTGGAAGGACCGCGCTCTCACATAATACCAGAGTAATATAGCAGCTCAATGCTGCTGTGTTTCGAATGGTGAGTGTAGAGAACTGGAGACCCTTTTTACTGGAAACGAGGCATTTCATCTAAGCCCTTAGAGGTGGCAACGCATCTGCAGTTTGATTATTAATCGAGGATAGATGTAGATCTCTATAGGCCACATCCACTTACCATTAGGTGGACTGTGTGCTCGTTTATAACCCTTATTCTATTAAAAAACCGCCTTAGTATTCACTGTCCTAAGTTTGACTGGCAGAGAATGCATTTACCATTAAGTCCGCCTTTTGATAATAAACTGTTGTAATGTTCAATAAAGTTTAAATTAATTAATTCATTAATTCATTCATTCTAACGACACCTACAGCCCTGTCATGGTTGTTTGCACATACAGCCAATTTCAAACAAAGAAGGCTACTGATACGTTGTCACCTCTGAGGACTAAGAAGCAATGCCTCACGGCCTGTAATTATACTGGCTCTCTATACCCTTCAGACCGAAACAAAGCAGCAAAAGCACTGCAATTTGGCGGCAGAAATAAGTACGAGGGTTATACCTACCCAGACGGACCCCCAGGCACAAAAGGGGTACAACCACCTAGTAATAGTAAACACACATTTTACAATAATATTTTACATATACTAAGAGTATGCGTTACCGTTACCGTTACAGCCTATTAACGTTTACTGCTGAACATAGGCCTCCCCCATAGATTGCATCATTGAGGGGATATCTGTCAAAGTTGCCACGCTTGGCGAGCGGGTTGGCAACCGCAGTTTTTATTTTTAGTCGTTATTAGAAGTCGCTGCTGCCATTTCTGATTTTTTACAGAACGGGGTGACAAACGAGCATGCTGTGGCCCATAGATATCTACATTAATCTTCGATTTAGAATTAAAATGCAGATGCGTCCTCACCCCTGAGGACTACGGTGGAATGCCTCGTTTCTAATAAAAAGGGTATCCGTTTCTCTACCCTCACCATGCGAAACACAGCAGCAATGAGCTGCTATTTTACGCTGGTATTCTGTGAGAGCCTAGTCTTTCCCAGGTCAAGCCAACTCATTCATGCTACAACCATAATCAGCGAACCCTAATTACGATACCCACGGATCCACAAGAGTATGCATAGACTGGAACAGTGATTGGAGGCTGAAGGTCATCCATGAACATAGGTGCTACAAAACATTTTTCAAGCACTGCTATTTGACGGCAGAAATTGGTAAGAGGGTGGTACTTATCCAGTCGACATTTATAGAGAAAAAGAGTCCCACCACCCGTAAATCTGTGTGATAGATTATTTGACGTCCTTTTCTATATCTACATTGTTAAAACGTAATTTGTATAAAACTTATTTCGTCTATAATCGCTTAAAAGTTTGGTTTTAGCGTCAAAGCGTAGGTTAATATTGGTGTGGCTGGGACAACCCACGCAAATGAGAATTTCATGACATGTAAGCTACGATAACTTACTATGGAGAACAATTTTTCTCTGGTTTTGCCATTACACAAGATTATATTTAGCCGATTTCAAAAAAGGAGGAGGTTCTGAATTCGACAATAGGTTATTTTTTGATATCTTCGTCAATGATCTGCGTCTTTTCTACCACCAGGGCAGCACCACTTAGGAATGAGGTGAAGTATTAGACATATTTCATACCTAGAAAGTTAATTTGTTAGAAAAGTGTTGAGAGTTTCTTTCTGAAATATTAGATTAATTTATATGAATTAGATAAGAAGTTGATAAACCAAACTACGGATATTCATAATAGTAATAAGTAATAAGGAAGAATATTTTTTTTATTTATTTATATTGTAACTGTTGGGAGAAAAATAGTTGTGAGTTTCTTGCCGCTTCTTCTCACAAAATCTCCCGCAACAGAAACTTGTTGAAGCAATGGCATAGCTTTTTCTATTGCTATGACTTCCAAAAGTAAAAAAAAAACGCTATGATAACTCAGAGACCATATAGCTCGGAGAATCGACAACCGATGCCTTGCGATGAAATGCTTCATGAGTTTAATTTTTTATAGAAAAAGTTTGAAAAACGAGCACATAGTTCACCTAACGGAAAGTGGATGCCCCATAAACAGATGCGTTGTCACCCCCGAGGACTAAGATTGAATGCCTCGTTTCCAGTAAAAAGGTCTCCGGTTCTCTTCACTTACAATACAAAACACAGAAAGTTGCTATTTTACGCTGGTATTCTATGAGAGCGTCGCCTGTCGAGCCGACCCATACGTGGTACAACGATAACATAACTGCACTGTGGCTCTGCCACGTATAAAAATATGGAGTAACGACTAGTATGATGAAAACAGTACTCTCACAACATATGGTGAGGAAAGATACTGAAAAAGGATGTGGATCAAAAAAAACCTAGTGAAATTCTAGCTACGCCACTAATCAAAAAAAGAAACAAATCTTAACATAAAAAGCCTATTCCTTACATAGTAACACTTGTTTTTTTGTCGTGACCAAGAAAGGGAATTATTAAAACATTACTCGGAAAGAAAAATGAATTATCGACTAAGAAGTTACTTGTTTACATATCCATATAATCCGCTTATTCTTTGAAAGATGTATTAACAAAACGCGAAAACGATTGCCTTATAGTAGCGGCATAAGAGAATTCATTACTACGTTCCTTATCGCGGGTGTAATAGGAGGTGAGTAAGGATTATAAGTGGCGGTGTAAATATATCCATTACCCCGAATCGTCGCATAGGTATTATTAAGAGGCGACAGAGAGAAACTGAAACAGGAGATGGGCAGAAGCGCCTGCCTGGCAATTAGGCCAAAATCCCCGATATGAGGCAATCTATGGAAGAGGCCTATGTTCAGTAGTGGAATTCATAGGCCGTAATGGATGGAAGGATTATATCCGGATAATCTAATATTTATTGTGTTGTTAACGGCATATTAGACTTCATTACCGAATTTCATCCCGTAGATGTCGTAAGGTGGGAAATGCCATTAAACCTTATGGCTCACAATAGATGATGGTGTTACCATCTGCCCAGACGTAAATTACCAAGACCAGCAACATGCAGCAGCTTTAAAAAAAAGACAAAGACCTCTGGTACTGCAATTTTCAATTCCCCCGACAAACGTGACGATTAAGGCAAATCCACCCTAAAACGGGGAATTTTATGTCCAACTGTATGACTTTTATGGGCCGATAACGAAGAAAATCCTAGTGTAGACCAGCAAATGGCAGAAAAATAATTTCATTGAATAAAAAAATAAATAAAAACTAAATTATAAATATAATTTGTTAATCAACAGCAGTACTGTTTTTAATTTTTTTATATTTTTCTATATAGTTCAACAATACTGTATTCTATTTGCAGTAGCTTGACTTAGGATTCACTATTGATATCATAACTAAGAATTTATAGATAGATAGATAGATAGCTCATTATTGCATTTAAATAAAAAGTTGTTAAATAACGAAAAACTCGTAAACGGTGTCCATATCGCTATTAGTCTAGTTACAAAAGTTCTTAAATATTAATAGTTTTTGAGTTATTAAAGGAAAACTAAACATCTTTATTTTTCATCTTATTTTGTTAATAACAATTGCAATTTTTTATATGCTAATAAATCGTCGAGATACGTAGATTTTTTTACGTGGTAGAGCCATGCTGCAGCTATATTAGTAGAATAGTTGTAGCACGAATGGGTCTGCTCGACCGGCGAAGGACCACGCTCTCACAGAATACCAGCGTAAAATAGCAGCTTAACGCTGCTGTGTTTCGTATGGTGAGTGTAGAGAACTGGAGACCCTTTTTACTGAAAATGAGGCATTCCATCTTAGTCTTCACGGGTGACAACGCATTTGCATTTTGTTTGATGTAGAAGTCTATGGGCCGTAGCAACCACTTACCATCAGGTGGACTATGTGCTCGTTTGTCGCCCTTACCCTATAAAAAAAAATATTTTCTAGACATCATTACGAATCGAATGAGCTATCGCACATATTTTTAAGAGCGGGAACAAGAATTAGTACGTTTTTAAACTTGTTGACTAGACTATTAAGCGATTTCTACCTGGCAAACCTAACGTAATAGGACATTGTCTTCTATATATATAAAAGGCAAACCTGACTGACACATCTATCAACGCACAGCCGAAACTACTGAACGGATTTCGCTGAAATTTGGCATACAGACAGTTGTAATGACGTAGGCATACGCTAATAAAGGATTTTGAAAATTCGTCCCTAGGGGTGAAAAGGGTTAAAATTTTGTATGGAAGTCCGTCATTTTTAGAGCTAGAAGCTTGAAACTTTTTTGGGTTAACGATTAGAAATAAACAATTCGTGTCCTAGGGTTTTGAAAATTCAACCCCTAAGGGGGTGAAAAAGCGGTTGAAAGTTTGTATGGGGAAACAAGATTAATTAAACTATTATATTGGAAACTTAACAGGAGTACTCCTATCAATAAGTGTTTCAGGCTCTTTCAGAATTCAATACCTAAAAAGGTGGAAAAGGGTGACAAATTCTGAAAATCAACATGGGTATCGTTTTTATGGTTTATCGGGTCGCTGATTATGAAAACAACAACTATTTCAAAATCCAACGTAGCAGACGGGAAATACCTACCATCATTCCCTGTTGGGGTGCGATTTGGTTGAAATGTCAATATGGGTGTCGTTTTATGGTTTTTTGGGACATTAATTACGAATATTGGCATCGATTATGATTTGAAACCAACATGGATGGAAGGATTGATGGATGTATGTTTGTACGTAATAATCATCATGGGTTGGGTGACTTCGGTGTCCCTTTTAAGGTTTTTGGGTCGTAAATAATGTAAATGATATTGATAAATATTTTAAACTTAATTTCTTAGAATAGAATAGAATATACTTTTATTGCACAAATACATAAAACAAAATAGACAAGAAGATTTGTACAAAAAAATTTGAACAAAATTACACCTGAACAAAAAAATACTAATTTAAAAATTTAAAAACAATGAAAATAAACAATCAAACCAAATATATTTTTTACAAATTAATAAAATGGCAAAACAAAAGAAATACTTAGGTACCTACCTATTTTGTATTGATCTTCAAGTTCCAATCCCTACCAATAGATGGCGTTGGTATCGTTTTAGAACGCGGTAACGTTGTGTTTTTTCGAACTAATATAAAGTGAATCGTGAATGAGCGCTTCAACCTGTACCACATACAGTACCTGTTCACTGTAAACGGATGTTTGACTAGAGTTCGACTTTGTTTGCTTGCTAACGGTTTAAAATTTGCTTCGTGTTTCGGATTAGTTGCTTGATTTTGTCTTTCCTACAACCACTGTTCAAACTTGAAAAGCAAATTTCTACATTTATTCGAAACATAACCTACTGAGTATATATCAATCTGGGTTTAGCCTGGTCATAGTACCAGTACTGCTTTAATTAACGTCACAGATGATATTAGAAAAGGTATAGAAGAAAAAAAAGTAACAGTACTGGTACTAGTTGATTTCTCAAATGCTTTCAATACAGTTGATCATGAAATCCTTCTTTCCATACTGTGTCATCTAAATTTTGGCCCTACAGCATTGGAATGGTTTGCATCTTATCTTATCTGTCGACAGCAGTCACTCTGTGTGGGGCAAATGACCTCAGCTTGGACTGATGTGGAAACTGGTGTGCAAGGCGGTATTCTTTCTCCTATATTTTTTTTAAATTTTTATAAACTTTATTACCTCCATCTTCGATTGCACGTACCATCTGTATGTCGGTGACCTTCAGCTATACGTGCAAGCTGAAATTGGGATATCCATAATGGGATTAAAAATTAAATGACAACTTATCAGTTATCAAGATTGGTCTACTCGTTATGGGTGTTGGTCAATCCTTTGAAATGCCAAACTATACTGGTGGGTAGCTCAAGGATGCTAGCCAAGATTAATCTGCAGACTTACCTCCTAATTATTACAATGGGATTACAATACCGTTCAGTATGTCTGTAAGAAATCTTGGCCTACACATTGACAACACGCTGAATTGGATAACTCAGGTTTCTGAAGTGAGTCGTAAAGTCATTGCCACGTTATGTTCTCTGTATCGTTTAAAACATGTTCTTCCCACAAAGTCTAAGATCATGCTTGTCCAATCGCTCATATTACCCATTATTGATTATGCAGATGTGTGTTACGGATCTGTCCCAGGATCTTCTGAACAAGCTGGAACGCCTTCTCAATAAATGTATAAGATTTATTTTCGGATTCGTAAGTATGACCATATTTCGCAATATAGATCTAAGCAATTGGCTTACAATCCAGCAGAGGCGTATTTCCAGAATATTACTTGTTATTTTTTCCATATTAAATGACCCATTTTGCCTTCTTATCTTAAGAGTAAATTTCACTATCTCTCCTCATCTCATGATAGGGTTCTACGTTCTTCTTCTAATAACAAAAATATGTATTCAGTTCACTTAACCGAGTTCTATGGTAACTCCTTTACAGTTCAGGCTACACGCCTTTGGAACTCCTTGCCCGATGATATCAGAAAAGCTCCCAATAAGTTTGATTTTAAAAGTTGGTGCGTAATCATCTATTAAAGACAACACTTCTTGATGAATCATCCAAATCATTTATATTGTTAGACGTATATATTCATAGTTATTTATATGTACTATTTATATATTTATGTTGATATGTATATATGTATGTTTATGTATGTATATATTTGTATATATGTATAATTAGGAGAATATTCTATAGTTTATTTATTGTATATATTAGTAAAAGTATATATAACGTAATTAATTATCATTTTATTTCGTTTTTATTCTACACCTACGTTAAATTCTCACCACTCCATGGATTGACTGGTAGAGAATGTCTCAAAGCATTAAGTCCGCCCTTTGTATTCTTTTATATTAAGAATGCAATAAAGAATAAATAAATAAATAATTATTTAATGAACATAGAATTTATATAAGTACAGTATAGTTCTTAAGGAATTTTTAAGTATTACAACATTCTAGACCCAAAACCAAAATTCGCATACCTGCACTAATGTTGGCTCCGACAGACCCTAATCAAGATATTTATTGCGATTAGGCGCAGGCTTTATTAATTTTCTGCTATTTGTGATCGATAACGATTATAATACTCTTGGAATGAGAGGTGATAAGGCAATGAACTATCTTGTGACAGTATACACAAACAATAACACACACTGCCGGTGTGTTGCCTTTTTCAACCGACTTCAATTTTGTTCTGGGTAATGTGATTTTGATGATTCTTTTTTTATTTAAAAGCTGGCGCTTTTCATGTGGTCCCATGTAAATTCTATTAAGATCTGACCAGCAGTTTTTGAGTTATCCTAAATAATGCGCATTTAATTGACTTCAATTACATTGATGATGTTCTCATTTCATTTATATTAAAGTCGCTTGTACAAAGTTTTTAATTTTACTACTTGTCTTTTCCGAACTAAGTTGACACGTTGTATTTAAATAAGTAATAAAAACCGTAATTATGAAAATATAAGTTCTTTCGTATGATAGTTTAATGAGAAGGAATTGATACTACACGTTACCAACAACAAAGCAGTTTAATCGGTCTTGTCAGTCCGTAAAATCCACTGTGGTCGTTGTTAGCGTAGATGAAGGGCTCCCAATCTCCATTATCGTAGTTCAAATGCTTGGCATATCCACAAAAGTAACTGTACACACTTTTCAAAATGTATCCTGTAGTACGCCAAAAGACTGGCTACCTTACCCTGTACTCATGACTAACGTACTTATTCAAAAGTACACCGTAATAGAGTACATAATCAAGCCACACTCAGACTTAACAAAAACTTTCCACTCTTTCATCAGATAAGGATAACCACGAACAACTATTACAATTGAATTATGGCTAAGTTTGTGCACTTATATATTTAACCTGGTAATAATAGGATAAGGGCTTTTCATCAATGGCTTGCTTTATCAGATTTTACATGATTTTATTGGCAGTAGAATACTGCCAATAAAATAACAAATTGTAAACAAGCACACTATTTACAATCGATTATCATCAATGGACATTACCTGACACGTTGTTTACCTTGACAGGTCTCCTACCACTACTTTCATTTACTGCATCAAAACACTACATTATGCATAATTTTTCTTTTTTTTATAAAACTGAAGTTACTAACGAACTTACAGTGCACCTGATGGTAAGTGGTTATTTATAGTCCATGGACACCTGCAGCCAACTACAAACAAAGAAGGCTACAGATGCGTTGTCACCTCTGAGGACTAAGATAGAATGCCTCACGGCCTGTAATTATACTGGCTCTTTAGACCTTTTAGACCGGAACATAGTAGTAAAAACACTAAAATTTGGCGGAAGAAATACGTAAAAGGTTATACCAGGCGGACTCACAAATAGTTAGGCCAATATACACCAGGAGAACATAAAAATGTAGACATCTCTATAAGACATAATCTATCTAGAAACTATCACCCATTAACAATATTAAGGTGTTTGCCACCCAATACCACCAACATAAAAATGTTCGAAATTCAGTAGCAAATTTCTGAACAAAATTTTTACGAAACACTGACTAAAGCGTTTTCTCAACCAACTTAAGTATTTTAACAAACAATTTACTACGGTTATATCTCGCTAAAATAATTCAGTTGCGGAAAAAATATGAGTAATATTTTAAAGTGGATTTAAAATGCAAAAGTTATTCCACGTGATAAATGTTATCAATTAATTAAAGATTAAAGCACAATCAAATGAAACGCCAGTTGTTTTTCTAAGAGGCACTTGTCTAGGAAGTAATTTTTTTTACAGAAGAATCAAGTTTTATACGTGGCAGAGCCATGCCGTAGCTATAGTACGAATGGGTCGGCTCGACCGAAGTAGGACCACGCTCTGACAGAATACTAGCGTAAGAATACCATATGAAACAGCAGTCCAGCAGCTTAATGATACCCTTTTTCACTGAAAACGAGGCATTCCATCTTAGTCCTCAGTGGTAACAATGCATCTGCATTTTGATTCTAAATCAAGGATAACAGTATATGCCTATAGGCCATAGCATCCACTTACAATCAGGTGGACTGTGTGCTCGTTTGTCACCCTTGTTCTATAAAAAAAAGTCCGTCTTGGTAAGTACTAACCTCTTTCGTAATTCCGTCGCCAAGAAATAGTGCCCGTACTGCAGTGTTCCCATCTGAAGGGAATAGAGAGTCAATATAATTACAGGCAGTGAAGTATTTCATCTTGGTCCTCAGAGGTGACAACGCGTCTGTAGCCTTCTTTGTTTGAAGTTGTATTTCGTTTGAGAATGCCTCGTTTAGAAACGAAACGTGTCGTAATGAGTGTGTAAGTCTTTCTTAGAGTAGTGGTGTTGGGGATAGTTACGTTGGTGATAGTAGTGTGGGTTTAGTGTTTACAGTGATAGTGCACTTAACTGTGGGAAAGACGGAGATGTTCATACTAGGTAAGACACACCATTTTATTTTCACGCGGATCTTAGATAATTAATTTGCACATATTTAAGATAAAGGATTTACGCAAAATGCGCCTTATTTTCACAGTCTGAAGGACGAGAGAGCCATTATAATAACAGTCTGTACCCATTCTTAGTCCTGTTGGGTGTCACGGATCTTCGGACAATATTAGAAGTTAGCATACTTCATGCGGCTTTTGAGCTGCAGTATCCACTTGTCATGAGGTAAGATGTTATCCTGATCATCTCTCTATTATTCTACAAAGGATATTTATCACTTTAATAGCAAATATTTTCCACTCCTTTTTTCTTAAAATCTAACTAAAATAAATACTTAACCCTCGGCATGCCTGGTTGGGTCTGTGAGACCCACCGCAGCCGTTAAACCGTTATAATTCATTGTAATTTAAAATTCGCTCGCAACTGCTCTCAGTAGCTGACCGTAGTGAACTAATTGACGCCCTCCGCCCGCTACCTCAGTCCGGGGCGTGCTCCAGTAGTGAAAGGACGTGTCTAAAGTGCGCTCGGGTCTCGCAGACCCCACCAGGCATACGGCGTGACGTTTTCATGTAAGAATTCATTTGTTGCTATTAGTGGTTTTGTGTCGTTAATTTGTTAAAAATAAACATAATATTTTAAATAGTAACATATTTTATATATAATACTCGAGATTATTATTGTTTTAATTTGTCTTTTTACGAATTTGATGTATTTTATTCATAAAATTCTTTATTTTGTTTGGAATTCAACTTTATAGTATCATATTCTTTACAGTTCAAAATGGAGAGGTCCTTACAGGACAGGAACTCGAAGAGGTGGACGAAGATCCCGAAGATGATATTGTATTCGACTCCAGCGACGAAGAGTCTGATGAGGTTACAGAAGAAACTTATGAAACCGACTCGATCGATTCGGAGGAAGACCTCTTCAAAATAGTTGATGATGAGAACTCTTCAGATTCTGAAATAGACGTGCCACTGTCAGAGTTAACTTCGCGGCCCTCAGGAAGAACTTACAAAGGTAAAGACGGAACTTTGTGGTACAAACTTCCAGCTAGATCAAACGTTCGAACACGTGGTGAAAATATAGTATCTGGAACACCGGGTGTCAAAATATTAGCGAGAGATGCAAAACTCCTTTAGAGTGTTTCAATCTTTTGTGGGCGAGTCTATGTTGCTGGATATACTAATTCATACAAATGTGAGAATCCGAAGAACGAGACTTGGTCTGAACACTTCAAATGACTACGCTTATGCAGAAGTTGGTATGGATGAGCTGAAGGCTGTCATTGGTCTAATTTACCTTGCGGGATTATATAAATCTGCAAGGCAAATTCTAAGACTTGTGGTGTAATGATGGAACTGGTATTCCTATTTTTGCTATGACAATGAGCTTGAGAAGATTCGTTTTATTGTCAATCATTTGCGATTTGATGATGTTGATACACGTCAAGAAAGACTGTCACAGGACAGACTAGCCCGTTCAGGAAACTGGTCGAAGAATTCGTTAGCAGATGCCAACAACACTACACGCCCTTTGAAAATTTGACTCTAGATGAAGAGCTTGTAGCTTTCCGTGGTCGCTGCAAATTTCATAATATTTGCCAAATAAACCAGGTAAATATGGAATAAAGATATTTGCGCTCGTAGATGCCAAAACATTCTACTCTCTGAATTTGGAGATTTATTTAGGCGAGCAACAAGAGGGACCTTATAAGGTCAGCAATAAGCCTCACGATGTAGTCGATCGCCTCGTCGCGCCAGTTTCTCAGTCAGGAGAAATATCACGATGGACAACTGGTTTACGAGCTATCAACATATGAACACTTGCTATATCATCATAAGCTAACCGCTGTCGGTACAATGAAATCAAATAAAACTTGCATACCTGAAAAATTCAAAACAAATTCAACAATGTATTCATCACAGTTCGGTTTCAAAAGATATGACTTTGGTATCATACGTCCCAAAACCTAGAAAAAGTGTTCCTGCTGTCATCTCTCCATCATGATGTGGAAATCGACCTGCAATCAGGCGAGAAGCAAAAACCAGCAGTTATTACATTCTATAACAAAACGAAAAGTGGTGTTGACAACGTTGACAAGCTTATTAGATCTTATGATGTATCAAGAAACTCCAGAAGATGGCCGCTCACTCTGTTTTTCTGGTTGCTGAACTCTGCAGGTATAAATGCAAAATTATTCAAATGCTGAACTTCCCTGATATCAAAAACAATCGCCGAAATTTTATCAAAGATCTGGGTATCGCATTGATAGAATCTCATCTAAAAACAAGACAGAAAAATACTCGCCTTTCCACAGATCTCCGCAAACGAATTGCTGACCGTATTGGTCTCGACGAAGGTCCACCGGTGAAAAAAACAGCTCCAGGTGTAAGGCGTAGATGTTACGTTTGTACATCAAAGAAAGACCGTAAAACTCAATACATCTGTGAGACGTGCAAAAGCCGTGTGCCTAGATCATGCAATATTCCAGTGCGGAAATTGCTTCAAAGGCAATGTTCCTGAAAATGATGAAGACTAATTATTTTAGCTTAGAATATAAGATAACCTTATGTGCCTTATGATCCCCAAAGTCTGATTGTGATTTCTTTTGTTTTAGTTGATTTTGCATGTTTATGAAAATAAGATGTTTAATTATACATTAAAACAGGTAAAAGTTTAATTAAAATTCTATTAAAAATATTATTAACTAGAACACGTATTTTATTTGAAATCCTAAAAACATGTTTAATTTTATTATAAAATCAAAAATATACTACATTGATATCAATCTGTAGGAGAAAAAATATTTAAAATTTGGGTCTCACAGACCCACCAGGCACTCATGTAACTTTTCCACCAGGCACGCCGAGGGTTAACGAGATATTTGAAACTTTTTAATATTATTTCAACTTTAAAGATTGATGTTACTTAGTATGATAAAATGGATCTTATGTAAAAAAAACCTTCGCCCATTTGTTCCTTTTAATTTAAAGCAATATGAGAAGTACCTACGATATGAAAACTTGAGTCGTAAGTCAAGCATAATGGCTGTTCTTGGATAAATATTTAATCTGTGGAACTCATTCCGACAGAGAATTGGTTGTTGAATAATATACGCCAATATTTTAAACATGGTTCTATTTTTTGTACGTTCTCTATTATTTAAAAATATGTTCATTGAATGTTTGTATGATTTACTTGAGGATTGTCTTCAACGACTAACTTTGCTCGTGACTTCATTCGAATAAAAAAATTGTGAAGTTTTTATAAATCTTATCAAAAAATCAAAAGAAATATATGTTGGTATTATTTTGGTCCTAATTTTAATCTTATGAAACACACCACGTTCGGGAGATTACGACACATCTTCTTGTCAGGTATACGTCAAAACTTGAAAACAAAATTGTACAACCAGTGCGTGTTGGCAGTGATGACGTGTCGATCTGAGACGTGGTCCTTCACTGCTGGCCGTATGAGAAAGCTCAAGGTCGCTCAGTGAGCTATGGGGAGGGCTATGCTCGGGGTTTCTCTGCGTGATAAACCTAGAAATGAGAATATCTCAAATCTTTAATATACCAGACTAACCGACATAGCCCAACGGATTAATAAGCTGAGGTGATGTACTTTATTGTACACTTAGTGAGCAAATAAGTATTCAAGTATTTATTTGCTCACTAAGTGTACAATAAAGTACATAATTTATTTATTTTATATTATTATATCATTATTCATCATCGCCATCATTATAATCATCATTACAGCCCTTCACAAGTCCACTGCTGAACATAAACCTCCCCCAAGGAATGCCACAAAGCACGGTCCTGAGCCACCTGCATCCATCGACTTCCTGTATATCTTACTCCGTCGTCACTCCATCTAGTGGGGGGCCGCCCTACACTTCACCTACCGGTACGAGGCTGCCACTCGAGAACCTTTATTATAAACAATCACTAAAAAATCACAATCGGCTTGCAACTATTTTATTATCAACAAGAAGCAAGAATAATAATTTATAACAAACCCGTGTTATGTCATAGATACTATTTACTTTACTACTATAACATATACTATTATAAGTCCTGTATACTTTATAATGTTTATTTACTAAATTACTTTCTTAGAAGCCAAACTAATGTTATGTCATAGAATACTATTTACTTTATGTTATAAGACCCGTATACTTTATATTGTTTATTTACTTAAAAGCTAAATTACTTTCTTAGAAGCCAAACTAATGTTATGTCATAGGATACTATTTACTTTATGTGATAAGACCTGTATACTTTATAAATCATATTGTTTACTTTCTTAGAAGCCACACTAATTCGATTGTAATATTATATGCTAATGTTTATAGTTTACCATAAGTTAACCATAACACCAAGAACAATCCCACCTCCTAGCTTCCTACACTATTTAAACCAAATCTTTCGATCCCTCAATATAATTCCATTCCCAAGTTCTCTGTACCAACTACTATATTTTAAGTTAGTTTAAAAGTATTAAATAAATTTATTTTTAAAGAGTTTTTGTATCTGCCACATAACACCCGCTTTAATTTTGAGATTGTGCCAAGTTTGCCATTTGACTTGAAACGAGATGTAACCGATTTAATTGAATAGTTCTCAAAGTGAGGCTAATATGTTGCTTTCATCAAAGAGATCCATTAAAGCATAAATACAAAGAATGGCAATTACGAATATCATTTACAGTCTTGTCGCATATTACTACTTTTACTCGCTTTCGAATATTTTAGCTTGGCCTATATGTAACTATGTATTCATGAATGAAATGAAAGTATAATATAATTCAGTTTTCACTGAAATTTCTGAAGTTTTTTAAACGTAGTAAGAACCGATAACAATACAATAATCACCACCCAACTGCGCAGTACAGAATTAAAGTGAAAGGAATTAGGGGATGAAATTATCAATATAGCTATTTAGACGACGTACGAGCTTGCGACATTCCTTAGTTCATTTAATTGGGTCACTTTACACGTGTCGTCTTATCGACAGTGGTATGTCTTCCTTAGTGTTGTGGTGTTGGGTGTAGTGGTGTTGGGATTAGTGGTGACAGGGATAGTGTACGTAATTGAGGAAGGGCGTGAAGTGCTCTTCAAACTATGTAATTTAATTTTAATTTTTTAAGGCAAGACACATAATTTTATTTAATTACTCGGATCTTAGCTAATTAATTTTTAACATCGCTATCGTATAAAAATTTATTGCTGTCCGTCAGTCTCGCTAAAACTCTGAAATAGCTCGACTGATTTTGATGAAATTTTTTGTGTGTGTTTGAGTGGGTTCTTAGATGGTTTAGATTCACAATTGTACCCGGTAGGTGGTGCTGCTATCGAGATCCAGAAATCACCGGTGCGAAGCCGGGGCGGATCGCTAGTCTTAATTGAGAATTCTTGTTCTTTTTCATCAACCCGTAAAAGTTCACAGCTGGGTTTGGGCCTCTCCTCTTTTTCTCTCTGAATTTGCCGCCACTAGGAATATATCCACCATCGTGGAGGTGTTTAAAACTTAATACATAAAATGCACACAGAAAAACAAGTTATGATTCCGTTACCGTTACAGCCTGTCAAGAGTCCAATGCTGAACATAGGCCTCCACAGATGGCATCTAGGGGGGATATTTGCTATATTTGCCATCTTGGCGGGCGGGATGACAATCGTAGCCTTTTTAATTTTTTAATGTTATAAGGAATACACTGCTGGCCATCTCGTGGTTTATTTCCCTCTATCGCCTCTTACGACACCCACCGGACGATTATGGGGGGTGGGGATAGTCGGGAGCCACCCCCACTAGATATATAGATGTATCCTTCGCCTACCGGTACGAGTCTGCCAATCGAGAACCTTTCTTCCCCATCTTTCACTGCTGTCCGCATATGGAAGCTCAAGGTCACTCAACGAACTATGGAGAGAGCTATGCTCGGTGTTTCTCTGTGTGATAAAATTAGAAATGAGGAAATCTGCAGTAGAACCAGAGTAACCGACATAGCCCAACGGATAAATAGAGATTTGTAAGCTGAAGTGGCAATGGGCCGGCCATATAGCTCGAAGAACCGACTCGGTGATCATTCATATTCAATTTATTACTTCTATTTAGCATTTTATTAAGAAGCCGTAAGGTATCATTTTTGCATAACAAGAACAGACATAAAATATTTGTCAAGTATGGGCGGAACTGATTAAATATTTATCCAAAACAACCATTACGTTAAAAAATGACTAAAGTTTCCCCACTAGCATGCGCTTCATATTGCTTTAGTTGAAGAAAAAAGCATTGAGAACTTTGTAAAACAGATTTTTATATGATATACATAAATATTTTTACATTTTTTATGTTATTTGTGAACGTATGATTATTATTTAGTAGGGGTTTTTCTCCCACTTATTCCCCATTCTTCTCCATTTATACAATATTTCCCTACTATATGAGAAATATTACTATATAAATAATGAATACTAGACATTGAATAAAAATAATTTAATGGTGATTTCTTACATTTACGCGAACACTACACATTGAATAAAACTATTTTTTACGGATTTTATCGCGTTTAATTTACTATTTTAATTCCCGACGTTTCGGGTGCTTTACAGCAACCCATGGTCACGGGGGGGGACTGAGATGTTTGACGTCCCGATGTCACAGTTAGCCCGGCTACCTTCAGTTTTTTAACATTAATTTTTGGTTCGATCTACGCAGAATGAGCTTACAGTATCTTGAAGTCTTGCAGTGGTATGCTTGGGTTTGTATTTAATTTTGTTAATTATAGGATCCCAAACAGATGGCAGGACCCATCCATCTTCTCTATTGAAATTATTATTATATATTAGGATGTTTTTTAATTTCAATAGCCTCGCGTATCATTCTTGGTAGGAATAGGTGTTCTTTTGCGAGGATTTGTGGTCTATTATCAAATCTGATGTAATGGCGGGGACGATCTTGAACATTTTCACAGACTGCAGACTTACCAGAGCATCGGTGCTTCACGTCAGCTATATGTTCTTTCACACGGGTTTTAATTGATCTTTTTGTTTGTCCTATGTAAGAGAAACCACATTCGCCATCAAGCTTGTACACTCCTGCATCTTGTACAGGGATATTAGACTTGACAGATGGTAAAAATTGAATAATCTTCTTCGGCGGCTTGAAGTATGTTTTAATAGAAGCTCGCTTCAAATTGTAGCCAACCTTGTCTGTGACTCCTCTGACATAGGGTAGTACAGCAAGCACACGCTCGACTGTGGTCGGCTTCACTCGGTCACTGTGACGTAGGCGCGGGACCCGAAGCTTGTTGTCTTGCAATACTTGCTCAACGTGCTTAAGCTCGGCGGCTAGATGTTTTCTGTCACAGATCCCTCGTGCTCCCTCAAACAAAGATTTTCCCACGGTAGCTAACTGTGATGGATGATGGTGCGATTCACCATTTAAATATCGTTTGGTATGGGTCTTTTTCCTATACACAGTGTGACCAATAGTGTTATCAGGATTTCGAATGACTAAAACATCTAGGAAAGCTAAATAATTGTTTGCCTCTAACTCCATTGTGAATTGTATTTTAGAGTTTATGGAATTAAAGTGGTCTAAAAATGCAGTTACTTTGTCTGATGGTAAAATTGTGAAATTGTCGTCTACGTACCGCTTGTAGAATCTTGGATTTACAGGAGCAGTAAGAAGGGCTTTCCCCTCAAAGTCCTCCATGAATAAGTCGGCGACTATGGGAGATACAGGTGAGCCCATCGCCACACAACATCTACCTGCTTGTAGAACTCCTCCTTCCACAATAGATAACCACATGTAAGGTAAGGCAGTGTTTGAGTAATAATGCATATTCTGTAGGCATGTTGTTATCTTCTAGCTTCCTAGTTACAATTGAGATGCAGTCTTCAATAGGTGAGCATGTGAATAGTGACTGAACATCAAAACTGACCATAGTTTCATTGTCAGCGAGATGTAGGTCTTTTATCTCACTAACAAAATGGTATGAATCCTTTGTGTGTGCTCTAGTATGTCCCCTCAGTGGTGACAATATTTTTGACAAGTGTTGAGCCAACTTATAAGTTGGTGAATCGATTTGGCTCACTATGGGACGTAGTGGAGCGTTTGGGTTTTGTATTTTCGGTAACCAATACAACCTCCGTGGTTTAGTACACGGTGGTACTATCGGTCATACTGTGTATAGGAAAAAGACCCATACCAAACGATATTTAAATGGTGAATCGCACCATCATCCATCACAGTTAGCTACCGTGGGAAAATCTTTGTTTGAGGGAGCACGAGGGATCTGTGACAGAAAACATCTAGCCGCCGAGCTTAAGCACGTTGAGCAAGTATTGCAAGACAACAAGCTTCGGGTCCCGCGCCTACGTCACAGTGACCGAGTGAAGCCGACCACAGTCGAGCGTGTGCCTGCTGTACTACCCTATGTCAGAGGAGTCACAGACAAATTTGGCTACATTTTGAAGCGAGCTTCTATTAAAACATACTTCAAGCCGCCGAAGAAGATTAGTCAATTTTTACCATCTGTCAAGTCTAATATCCCTGTACAAGATGCAGGAGTGTACAAGCTTGATTGCGAATGTGGTCTCTCTTACATAGGACAAACAAAAAGATCCATTAAAACCCGCGTGAAAGAACATATAGCTGACGTGAAGCACCGACGCTCTGTGAAGTCTGGAGTCTGTGAACATGTTCAAGATCGTCCCCCCATTACATCATCAGATTTGATAGACCACAAATCCTCGCAAAAGAACACAGATTCCTATCAAGGGTGATAAGGCTATTGAAATAAAAAAACATCGTAATTTCATTAGAGAAGATGGATGTGTGCTGCCATCTGTTTGGGATCCTATAATTAACAAAATTAAATCCAAACCCAAGCATACCACTGCAAGACTTCAAGATACTGTAAGCTCATTCTGCGTAGATCGAAGGAAAAATTAATGTTAAAAAACTGAAGATAGCCGAGCTAACTGTGACATCGGGACGTCAAACATCTCAGTCCCCCCCCGTGACCATAGGTTGCTGTAAAGCACCCGAAACGTCGGGAATAAATTTAATAAATTAAATGCGATAAAATCTGTAAAAAATAGTTTTATTCAATAATTTTATGGATTTTATCGCGTTTAATTTAACGTATTTTAATTATTTTTAATTCCCGATGTTGTTTTACAGCTCCATGTCATAGTTGGCCCGGGCTACCTTCAGCTTTTGAATATAATTTTGTAATGATTCTTATCTTATCTTTATGCGAATACTACACACATGAAATAAAACTAATTCTGCGGATTTTATTGCGTTTAATTTTAGTTTTTTAATTCACAACGTTTCGGGCACTTCACAGCAGCTTTTTTTACGTGGTAGAGCTAATCTGCAGCTATATTATGGTTGTAGCACGAACGGGCCGGCTCGACCAGAGTAGGACCACCCTCATAAAATACCAGCGTGGAATAGAGGCTTTACGCTGCTGTGTTTCGTATGGTGAGTGTATAGAACCGGAGACCCTTTTTACTGGAAACGAGGCATTCCATCGTAGTCCTCAGGGGTAACAACGCATCTGCATTTTGATTGTTAATCGAGAATAAATGTAGATATGTTTGGTCGCAGCATCCACTTATCATCAGGTGGACTGTATGCTCGTTTGTCACCCTTATTCTATTTTTAAAAAAACCTATAGTCACGGGGGAACCGGGGTGTTTGACGTTCTGATGTCATAGTTAACGAAGGCTACCTTCAACTTTTAATTATTAATTTACTGTCCAATCTACGCAGAACGAGCTTACAGTATTTTGAAATCTTGCAGTAGTATGCTTGGGTTTGTATTTAATTTTATTGATTATGGGATCCCAAGCAGATGTTAGCACCCAGCCATCTTCTCTATTGAAATTCGTCACACAAAAATAGTGGGCTAATAGGCTGCTAAAGTTAAAGTAAGTAAGGCTTTCATACATCTCACAGACCATAGACCTCCTTTCATCGTCGAGAGAATTAGCGACAGGAATGGCAGGTAAAGTCTGCGTCACTTCCCCAATGCGTGTTGGTGGATTGTAAGTGTTCTCGAAATATTTTTTTATTTCTCAGACGATGTTTGTAGTATTGCATGTTGTATCTTCGTAACTATCACCATTCACTAGGTGGAAGGATTCCTCTTCTGTCCATGAGTCCGCCTGGATAAGTGCGACCCTCTTACCTATTCCTGTCGCTAAATAGCAGTGCTTGCGCTGCTGCATTTTAGTCTGAAGGGTAAAGAGAGCCAGTTTAACTACAGGCTGTAAGGCATTGCATTTTGTACGTGGTAGAGACATGCTGCAGCTATATTAGAAGTATAGTTGTAGCACGAATGGTTCGGCTCGACCGGGGAAGGACCACGCTCTCACAGAATACCAGCGTAAAATAGCAGCTTAACACTGCTGTGTTTCGTATGGTGAGTGTAGAGAACCGGAGACCCTTTTTACGGGAAAAGAGGCATTGCATCTTAGTTCTCACGGGTGACAACGCATCTGCATTTAGATTTTTATTAAGAAGTAGATGTCTATGGATCACAGCAACCACTTACTATCAGGTGGACTGTGTGCTCGCTTGTCACCCTTATCCTATTAAAAAAATCTTAGTACTCAGAAGTGAATAATAGTCCTCCAGACCGAATTTCGGTCGAGGCGGCTAGTCTCAACGGAAGGAGATTGAAGAGAGATTAGGCGCAGGAACAAGGACTTCACGTCCTTTCCGAGGTGCATAACGCCAATTTCCTGATTTCAGGCTGCTATTTTGTCAGAAAAAACCAATAACTGATTTTGGCCCAACCTGGAATTCAAACCCGGGACTTCAAGAAGTCCGCAGTAGCGTTTTAGACCAAAGAGGCAGTTAACAGAGGTGACAATGCATCTGTAGCCTGCTTTGTTTAAAGTTGGCTGCAGGTGTCCATGGAATGCAGTAGCCACACATAAGGTGGTAAGTTCGTTTATCACTTAAATTTAAAAAAAAAACTTAGTAACTAAGATGAGATTGTAAAATGCAGTATTAATTTTAACGATGTTAATGCTGATAACTTACAGTATTTGTGTGAGCACCAGATCACTAAGACGCGGGATGCTGGGTATGGACCTTAGTCCTCCTCCTGGCTCCTGGCACTGCACCCAAACTCATATTAGACCTTACCTCATAAGCGTTACGTCATAAGTAGATTTGTGTGAGCAAACTACTTACGTCCTATGAAGCGAACAGAAGGTATTTTCCTTGTCGATGTTACGTGCTGTAGTTTAGAGTAGCCCACACGACTTATATACTAATGTTAATTGCGGTTGCTAAGAGTAGTCGAACTAAAGTCTTAGAACGAACAACACCTCTCTCTTCATTGACACATTACAGTGCTAAAGCCATATTGGTGAATTTGATTTGATTGTAACCGCTCTCGTAAGCCTCGAGTACAGGCGTAGAGTATCCAGCTTGTCAGTATTCCATAAGATCCATTTTGGAGAGCATGTGCAGGAATTTCATGCCTTTATTCCTATCTCCCTTTTCCACTATCGGACAAATAGGCGGTTGGCGAGTCTTAAGTTTTCTTGGTCTTTTGTAATACGTATAGCAAAGAAGTTGAATAAGAAGTGACTTCAAGGCTTCATCTTCGCTTACCACCACAAGAAGACCATCAGACTAGAAAGTCAAGCATTGATTTCCATACAGACAAAAATTATTTGTGAATATTTCATTCAAAGAGAGTAAAACATGTTACCTAAATTACAAAATTCGATTTCAATTAACAATATAAAACAATTGCACTGGTGTCAGTGGGATCGAATCCGGATTGTTCACGAACTGTGAAGTTTAGGTCCAGCACATAGCCCCTTAGTTACCACGGTTCTTACATTATAACGTGTGTTGAAGAAATATCTAAAATAGAAAAAATTATGTTTGTTTGTTCGTATTTTATGCGCTGCCATACCGTTCATCAGATTGCGCTAATACTTTGTCAACTTATTGCTTGCACTTGCGCGAAAGTTATAGGCATAGTACAATTAACTTACAGTAGGTGGCGCACGCGTCGTACTGATAAATCTATTTGAAAGTTATATATCATTCAACTTTAATGAATGTATTATCATTCTTAATAAAAAATATAACTCTTCCTAAAACGATATTTCCACAATTATTTCTTCTGTCGCAGCAACGCGCCGGGTACCAGCTAGTTTCTAATAAAAACAGATACATCAATAGCTTATTGTAATTGCCTCGAATAGTAATCCCGAAAGACGATTTTTTTTAGTTTAGTTATTTTTTTTTTGTTTAAAAGGTCATTACCTCCACTCTAGGATTTTCTCCCATATCGTGGGGGCAGTTTACGTACATAAATTGCACAAGGACAAACATCCAGACCCGGAACAATTATTTGTAGGATACAAATACGGATGCGAACCCGCGAACCTTAGCGCTGCAACTTATTGCTAAGCCACTGCGCCACGATGTCGTCAATTTTTAAAGTCCGTATTTTAAGACCTATAGGTAATTTTACTGCGACATAATCTCACGGAACTGTTTTTTAAACGCTTAACACGGGAGTGAAGCGTAGTAATGGGGCATTTCTTTGAAATTTTATGCAAACACCAAAGTTCCGAGGGACATCCGTCGTATTAAACAAGGCCTTAAAGTTAATAAATTCAGATTTTAGCAACGCAATTGTGTAATAATTTTGATGACGTAGATGAGTGTCAACTATACTTCAACGTAAGAACTAATGTAGCTCAGGGGCCAAGCACTCGCTACAAATTTCACATCCGCGAGCAGCCCGGGTTCAATCTTAAATTCTCCCTCTTCATTCCATCATCAGACCACCAGATCAGCTCAGCTGGTCTTCACTCCTTTGTGTTTTTCTTCTTTTTTTTTCTTTATTATTTATAGAACGTACAGCACGTTATTAATATAAACAGAAATTCTTAAATAATGTTTAATGCTAATAACAAGTTCTTACTTTATATACATATACATACTATCGCTTGGTATAGTACACCAATTAATTAATTTATATTAATAAATTTAAACAAAACAGAGGCAATAATTAGTAACGGAAAAATAAGCAGAGAGAGAAAAAAAAATTACAGAAATGAAATATTATGTATACATAACTTCATATTTTATAGTCAAGGTTTCTCATAATAAGCTTTTTCTCTTTTCTCTCTTTCAAAAAAGGAGGAGGTTTTACTGTATTTATGTTTGTATGTTACGTGACATCTTTGCAAATTGTGAATGCATTTTGATGATTATTTCTTATTTCATAGGCTATAGGTTCCTCAAGGGTGGTCCTATAACTTAAAAAAGAATTCATTGCTAAGGTTGGACCTCTGAAATTTTTAATGTAAATATTAAGAAGACATTCTGGTGGTTCCCTTGAAGTTGTATTTTATGTATTACTAGCTGTTCCCCGCGACTTCGCCCACGTGTAATTTAGGGTTTTAATTATGTTGCGCGGAACCCTAATTCTTTTTCTAAAATATAAGTAGCCTAAGTTACTCCTTATAACATCAGCTATCTGACAGTGAAAGTCTCGTCGAAATCGGTCCAGCCGTTTCGGAGATTAGCCGAAACAAACAGACAGACAGACAAAAATTTAAAAAATTGTGTTTTTGTTATAAGTACCGTTTAAACATTAATATGCATTTAGTAAAAAGCTGTTATTTTGACATTACAAACAGACACTTCAATTTTATTTATTTGTATAGAGTATAGATGTATAGATTTAAACTTTAAAATTATTTCTGTCATATTTTCTCGTTAAAGTTCATTATCCCTGAGCCCTGAGCCCTGAGATAGCCCTGAGATCAGAATCTTACGAAAATGTTTATAAAATACTTAAGCATTTCATTGAAATTTTATACAGCTATAAAGTGCCAAGGTACATCCATTATATTTAACAACATTTTAAAGTACAATATCAAAATTTTACAAGCGGTAGGCTTCCTTTTCTGTCTAAGAGTACGCTTGGGCTGGTATCACCCCGTACCTATTTCTGCCATCATTGCATCTACTTCTATCTTCCGTTTTTAAAAGTGAGAAGGCTAGTGTAGTTCTAGGCTGCGACATTTTATCCTAGTCCTCAGAGATTGCAACGCTTTTGTTTCATCTTTATTTGTAGTTGGTAAGGCATGGTCCCGGAGCAGGATTTTTTATTGCTTTGCATTTTTAAACTTAATTCCCATCATAAAATTTTTTATTTTTATTGCAACAAAGATAGTTTTAGGACCTTTTGAACACTATTTGTGATTCGAAAACCGAGTTTATTCTCAAGTAATTAAAGTTCACATTTGTATGAATTGCAATAATTTGAAATTCTTGCTGCTCCGTGATCAGGCCATAGCAAGTGCCCACATGCTGCAGTAGCCACTTACGATCAGCACGGCTAGCATGGGCTGGGGAAAAAAATTATCCCCCGATTATATCCACTGACAAGAGATAAAATTATCTTGTCCTTATGCCAAAGCACGGCATCGGGGAGAAGTATATCCCCGTTTGACATAACGAGTAGACTTATATCCCCCGTCCGTAGCATGGAGCCAAATGAAAGATAAAAAATTATGCTTTTTGACATTTGAAAGGGAGAATTTTATCCTAGTTTATTGGACGTGGGTTTAAGTTTATATACATACAAAATATATCTAAATCTAAGTCTGTCTCCATTTTATCTACTGTGGATATTATATCACCGGTGCGTCCATGCTCGAAGTTATTAGCATGCCATTAAGACACGAATAAGCATTTTTAAAATTTTGGTTTGTCTGTCTGTTTGTCCGGGCTAATCTTCAGAATGGCTAAAGGGATTGTGAATAAACTTTACAAATATATAGAGAGTATTGCCAGGAAGGATCTAGGCTATAGTTTATCCGAAAAGCTTTAAAAAAACTACTTAAATAAATGATTCTAGATTATGTTAAATTTAAATAACGCAACATGAATAGAGCCCATCCAGGCGAAGCCGGGGCGGGTTGCTAGTTAAGAATATAAAAATAGTTTGATACTCAATTAACTTACCACTTTATTAAAAATACTTACGTCGAAAATACCACTACCCCATATCGTCCGGCGGATGTCGGAAGAGGCGACAAAGGGAAATAAACCAGGAGATGGGCAGCAGCGTTTTCCTCATAACAACTAAAAAACAAGAAACTGCAGTTGTTAACCCACCTGCCAAGCGTAGCAACTATGGCAAATATCCTTCCCTATAAATTGCCTCATAATCTAAAGGGGTGTGTTCAGCAGTGGACTTTTGAAAAGCTGTAATGGTAGCGTCGACTAATACAGCTTTCATTTCGTTTCACTAATCGAAATCAAGAAAATTCCAGTGTTTTGTACGAATAATGACTCCAGATTTATTTAATTTAGGTTTCACACTATATATAAGAACTCTCACTATTAAGCTTCCATCTTCATTTATAAACAAAGTTATACAAGATCACATTATCACGTGCCATTACCGTTTCATTACACATCATGAATTATGTATATTCCCTAACTTCCCTTTACCATTCTTGATATCATTATATTTAGTAATTTATAGTAGGGCATATATAATTTAAGGCAGAGGCAGGCCAAGTCCGGTCCGCTCACTATGAAAGATGCAAGGAAGTTACGTATCCTTGCAAAGGTGCGGCAATCCGTTACGCCTCGACAATTGCTTACACTATATAAATCACAAGGCCAAACCAAATATCTTATAGCTTCAATATGTCGGTATAACCTGAAGTGACTAGCTCATTGTTCTAGTGGTTGTAAGCGCTGCTTGTCATGACCGGACCAAAAATCAGTTATTGAGTTTTTTGTCAAGAAGCATTCTATCTTAGTCCTCACGGGTGACCACGCATCTGCATTTTGATTCGTAATCGAGGATAGATGTATATATATGTCTATGGCCACAACAAAGATATTTAAATATACTACTACTTAAAAGTCTTTGGATCACAGCAACCACTTACCATCAGGTGGACCGTGTGCTCGTTTGTCACCTTATTCTATAAAAAAAATATAGAAATTATCAGTAGCAGCCCGGAGTCAAGGAGATGGCGATGCTTCACACCCGTGCATCGGAAAGCACGTAAATCCTGGTCGTGTTGGATTTCCGTAGGAATAGGGAGTGCACCAGCGTTCGTGCATACACTCGTGCACTATAATCTTGTCCCTCACAGTTGACACTGGACGCCGTGATCGAAATTCGTTCTGGAGGACATTATTTTAATTAATTAATTAACACATTTAAATAACATAATTATATTACCATTAAAGAAATATCATCTGAAGCATAAAACATTAGGGTTCTTTATATGAATATTATAATTTCTCCCTCGGAGAGTCATTACGCAATATGAATAATGCATCCTCCTTGATGTCGCAATGTTACTCTAGATACAATATAGATCTCAATTGATTTAATGAACGGAGATTTGAATATTAATGATTCAAATTAACATAATATATCACGTATATAGTGTAGTATACAGTATAGTGTCACGTAGTAGCCTAGATCGTGTAGGGACGACGTAAATTCATGTCATATCTTACTACACTACACATATCGTCCGTGGTTGTCGTAAAGACAACAGAGGGATATTAAACAGAAGATGGGTAGTAGCATCTTTCGGATAACAACACAAAATAATTAAAAACTGTGCCAAGCGTGGCAACTATGGCAAATATATGGGGCAATCCATGGGGAGGCCTATGTTTAGTGGTGGACTTTTGATAGGCCATGAATGTAACTGTAACAGATACATATAGATACGTAGATAGCTTCATGCCTGTAATTCCGAAAGGATAGGCATAGTCAAAGAGCAGCCAGCTACTCGGCTACAAGGAGGTAGCCAAAGATAAAGGTTTAGATGGATTGTGAAAGAAGAGATAGGTGAATAGTCCACCGCCTGCACAATCACAAACCTAACATACTGTAATAATGTGTGCCGGGAGAGAAATGAATGCTAAGACTGCTGAGTAAATACTGAATATATTTTCAATAATCAATCCTTAAATAGGTACAATTAAGTCACACAGTGTATATGCTCATATGTTATGATTTCTTATATTTACATGAACACTACATTGAATAAAACTATTTTTGGATTTTATCGCGTTTAATTTTACTAATTTTGATTCCCGACGTTTCGGGTGCTTTACAGCACCCATGGTCTGGGGGACTGGGTGTTTGACGTCCCAATGTCATAGTTAGCCAGCTACCTTCAGTTTTTGAATATTAATTTTTGGTCCGATCTACGCAGAATGAGCTTACAGTATCTTGAAGTCTTGCAATGGTATGCTTAGGTTTGGATGCAATGTTATTAATTATTGGATCCCAAGCAGATGGCAGCACCATCCATCTTCTCTATTGAAATTAGGATGTTTTTAATTTCAATAGCCTCGCGTATCATCCTTGGTAGGAATCAATGTTCTTTGCGAGGATTTGTGGTCTATTAAATCTGATGTAATGGCGGGGACGATCTTGAACATGTTCACAGACTGCAGACTTCCCAGAGCGTCGGTGCCTCACGTCAGCTATGTTCTTTCACGCGGGTTTTAATGGATCTTTTGTTTGTCCTATGTAAGAGACCACATTCACAATCAAGCTTGCACTCCTGCATCTTGTAGAGGATATTACACTTGACGGATAGTAAAATTGACTAATCTTCTTCGGCGGCTTGAATATGTTTTAATAGAAGCTCGCTTCAAGATGTAACCAACCTTGTGTGTGACTCCTCTGATATAGGGTAGTACAGCACGCACACGCTCGACTGTGGCCGGCTTCACTCGGTCACTGTGACGTAAGGGCGGGACCCGAAGCTTGTTGTCTTGCAATACTTGCTCGACGTGCTGAAACTTGGCGGCCAGATGTTTTCTGTCACAGATCCCTCGTGCTCTCTGAAACAAAGATTTTCCCACGGTAGCTAACTGTGATGGATGAAGTTGCGATTCACCATTTAAATATTCGTTCATATGGGTCTTTTCCTATACACAGTGTGACCAATAGTGTTATCAGGATTTCGGATGACTAAAACATCTAGGAAAGCTAAGAATTGTTTGCCTCTAACTCCATTGTGAATTCTATTTTAGAATTTATGGAATTAAGGTGGTTTAAAAATGCAGTTACTTTGTTAGATGGTAAAATTGTGAAAGTGTCGTCTACGTACCGCTTGTAGAATCTTGGATATACAGGAGCAGTAAGAAGGCTTTCTCCTCAAAGTCCTCCATGAATATGTCGGCGACTATGGGAATACAGGTGAGCCCATTGCTACGCCATCTACTTGTTGTACAACTCCTCCTTCCATAATAGATAGCCAGATGTAAGGCAGTGTTTAGTACTACTGCATATTCTGTAGGCATGTTGTATTCTTCTAGCTTTCTGGTTACAAATGAGATGCAGTCTTCAATAGGTAAGCATGTAAATAGTGACTGAACATCAAAACTGACCATAGTTTCATTGTCAGCGAGATGTAGGTCTTTTATCTCACTAACAAAATGGTACGAATCCTTCGTGTGTGCTCTGGTTTGTCCTCTCAGCGGTGATAGAATTTTGCCAAGTGTTGAGCCAATTTATAAGTTGGTGACTCGATCTGGCTCACTATAGGACGTAATGGAGCTTTTGGTTTGTTTATTTTGGTAACCCATACAACCTTGGTGGTTTGGTATATGGTGGTATTATCAATTTACGTCGAGATCTAATTTTTCGGAGTAATTCTTTAACAGATCGCTTGTTGTTTTAAACACATTGATTGTAGGGTCTGTTTGACCTTTTGTACGTACTTTCGTCCAATAAAATTGTTGTATTTTAGAATTATAATCTGACGTATCCATTACTACCGTAGCATTTCCTTTATCTGCACGGAGAATCGTGAGCTCTGGTCTGTTGCGTAAGTTGTACAACGCTTTAATCTCGTCTTTGGGTAGATTGGTTTCGGCACTGAACTTCGACTTAACAAGGACGAAATGTCTTGACGTATGGCCTCTAAATGTTCCTTTCACATCTTTAAATTTCTTGAAGAGATGCAGAGACCATAATCTCATTCCTACGTGTGTCAAAATATCAACCAAAAGGACATTCGAGGAAGCGCTAAGATCCTAAATCAGGCAAGTAAAAGTTGTTACGAACGGTGAGTCAGCAAAAACGGTTCGATCTACAATTCATAAATAATACCATAGACAATTTGTCCAGTGAGTTAAAGACAATTTTAACGGCTTTTGATTTTAATAATTGCATTGAAACTTTAGACAAACGTGAAAAATCTAAATATAATGAATGCAAAAATAAACAAATAGAAAAATACCAAAAATTAACGATCAAATCAAATGCCAAACATCCACGTCAACGTAGAAACGAAACACAACCGTTGACCACAGACGCTAACAATAAACAACGCACGGTCTATAATCTGTCAAAACAAACACTGGACGAACCTACAATAAAATTATTATCGAAGGGCCTGAATTTCGCAATAACACCGCGAAAAATCCCGTATGAGGAAATTATCTGTAACGTTGAGGATTGTCTGTTTAAAAACAATGTGGGAAAGGAAGATTTAGAGGCCATACGTCAAGACATTTCGTCCTTGTTACGTCGAAGTTCAGTGCCGAAACTAAATCTACCCAAAGACGAGATTAAAGCGTTGTACAACTTACGCAACAGACCAGAGCTCACGATTCTCCGTGCAGATAAAAGGAAATGCTACGGTAGTAATAAATATGTCAGATTATAATTCTAAAATACAACAACTTTTATCGGACAAAAGTACGTACAAAAAGGTAACAACAGACCCTACAACCAATGTGTTTAAAACAACAAGCGATCTGTTAAAGAATTACTCCGAAAAATTAGATCTCGACGTAAATTCGATAATACCACCATGTACCAAACCACCAAGGATGTATGGGTTACCAAAATACAAACCAAACGCTCCACTACGTCCTATAGTGAGCCAGTTCGAGTCACCAACTTATAAATTGGCTCAACACTTGGCAAAAATTCTATCACCGCTGAGAGGACAAACCAGAGCACACGAAGGATCCGTATCATTTTGTTAGTGAGATAAAGACTACATCTCGCTGACAATGAAACTATGGTCAGTTTTGATGTTCAGTCACTATTTACATGCTTACCTATTGAAGACTGCATCTCAATTGTAACCAGAAAGCTAGAAGAATACAACATGCCTACAGAATATGCAGTAGTACTAAAACACTGCCTTACATCTGGCTATCTATTGTGGAAAGAGGAGTTCTACAAGCAAGTAGATGGCGTAGCAATGGGCTCACCCGTATCTCCCATAGTCGCCGACATATTCATGGAGGACTTTGAGGAGAAAGCCCTTCTTACTGCTCCTGTATATCCAAGATTCTACAAGCGGTCTACAAGATTCTACGTAGACGACACTTTCACAATTTTACCATCTGACAAAGTAACTGTATTTTTAGACCACCTTAATTCCATAAACTCTAAAATGCAATACAAAATGGAGTTAAAGGCAAACAATTCTTTAGCTTTCCTAGATGTTTCAGTAATCCGAAATCCCGATAATACTATTGGTCACACTGTGTATAGGAAAAAGACCCATACGAACCGATATTTAAATGGTGAATCGCACCATCATCCATCACAGTTAGCTACCGTGGGAAAATCTTTGTTTCAGAGAGCACAAGGGATCTGTAACAGAAAACATCTGGCCACCGAGCTTCAGCGCGTCGAGCGAGTATTGCAAGACAACAAGCTTCGGGTCCCGCGCCTACGTCACAGTGACTGAGTGAAGCCGGCCACAGTCGAGCGTGTGTCTGCTGTACTACCCTATGTCAGAGGTCACAGACAAGGTTGGCTACATTTTGAAGCGAGCTTCTATTAAAACATACTTCAAGCCGCCGAAGAAGATTAGTGAATTTTACTATCCGTCAAGTGTAATATCCTCTACAAGATGCAGGAGTGTACAAGCTTGATTGTGAATGTGGTCTCTCTTACATAGGACAAACAAAAGATCCATTAAAACCCACGTGAAAGAACATATAGCTGACGTGAGGCACTGATGCTCTGGGAAGTCTGCAGTCTGTGAACATGTTCAAGATCGTCCCGCCATTACATCAGATTTGATAGACCACAAATCCTCGCAAAAGAACACCGATTCCTACCAAGGATGATACGCGAGGCTATTGAAATTTAAAAAACATCCTAATTTCAATAGAGAAGATGGATGGGTGCTGCCATCTGCTTGGGATCCTATAATTAACAAAATTAAATCCAAACCCAAGCATACCACTGCAAGACTTCAAGATACTGTAAGCTCATTCTGCGTAGATCGGACCAAAAATTAATATTCAAAAACTGAAGGTAGCCGGGCTAACTATGACATCGGGACGTCAAACACCTCAGTCCCCCCCGTGACCATGGGTGCTGTAAAGCACCCGAAACGTCGGGAATCAAAATTAGTAAAATTAAACGCGATAAAATCCGTAAAAATAGTTTTACTCAATGCTTATATGTTATTATGCTTATATCTATTCCTTACATCTCATATCCACCGCAACAAAGAAAATAAAATAAATGTACAAACAATTTATTTTATTTTAGCTTATATAATTAGGTATACTCTATGGGCAGGTTGGATGGGCAGATCCCCTGTCCCATATTAATGTCGTGGTCACAATCTTGTACGTACATTCGTCACATTCTTTTAATGCTAAACGTCTACATATACGTTTACATAAAAAAAAATCACAGTATATTTGTAGTTCATTTAACTCAGACACTTGGGTATTAAGTCATTTAGTCATTAAATCATCTTGTCATTAATACGAATTTACTAGTCCAAACAATAATAATACTCTTCTCATTTTCATATATTTTTCACATTTCAATATTTTATTTCACTTCATATATTTACTTTGTTCTTAGTTAACCATTACTAATTTTCCATTTACTTTTCTGCATTTTAGCTATTTATTAAACACTTGTGTCCTTCTTTAGTCATTGTCTTGATCATGTATGTACACGGCTCGCGTACATACGCAGTCAAGAATAATAATAATATTCATTCACTTCTTTACATATATAGCATTTCAGCTCATATAATTTATTATTTAATTGCACCAATACTTTCACGTACACGGCTCGGCGTACATACATGATCAAGATAATGGACAATATTCCTACATAATTCTCGATTAATTCTCATTTACTTCATTAACAATACATTAAAACTTATTCCGTGTTTAATCGTGTCAAAACAACCTTAAAAAATTATCGGTTATTAGGTTTTCCAAACTCTCAGTTGATCAGGCCGATTGTATGTGGATATGCTAACCTCCGATAATTTTTCTTTTATATATCTTGCACGCTTAGTTTTAAGATATTCTAATCGGCGAATTTTGTTGCTATTACCAGTCCGTACTGGTTTACATAATGATTTCTTATATTTACGCGAACACTACATTGAATAAAACTATTTTTACAGTTTTATCGCGTTTAATTTTACTAATTTTGATTCCCGAGGTTTCAGGTGCTTTACAACACCCATGGTCACAGAGGACTGAGGTGTTTGACGTCCCATGTCATAGTTAATGAGCTACCTTCAGTTTTGAATATTAATTTTGGTCCGCTTGCTTGGATTGATTTGGGATCTACGCAGAATAAACTATAGTATCTTGAAGTCTTGCAGTGGTATGCTTGGGATAGGATTTAATTTTGTTAATTATAGGATCCCAAGCATCCCAAGCAAACGGACCAAAAATTAATATTCAAAAACTGAAGGTAGCCGGGCTAACTATGACATTGGGACGTCAAACACCTCAAGTCCCAGGGTGCAAAAGTGCCCGGCGTCAGGAATCAAGTGTCGCGAATCCATGCGGTAGTGTTCGTGTAAATAAATCATTATGTGGCTCAGTACGGACAACAATGCAAATAAAAATCGTCGATGAAGATCTTAAAACTAAGCGTGCAAGATATATAACATCTTTAAATTTCTTGAAGAGATGCAGAGACCATAATCTCATTCTACGTGTGTCAAAATATCAACCAAAAGGACATTCGAGGAAGCGCTAAGATCTAAATCAGGCAAGTAAAAGTTGTTACGAACGGTGAGTCAGCAAAACGGTTCGATCTACAATTCATAAATAATACCATAGACAATTTGTCCAGTGAGTTAAAGACAATTTGACGGCTTTTGATTTTAATGATCGCATCGAAACTTTAGACAAACGTGAAAAATCTAAATATAATGAATGCAAAATAAACAAATAGAAAAATACCAAAATTAACGATCAAATCAAATGCCAAGCATCCAAGTCAACGTAGAAACAAACACAACCGTTGACCACAGACGCTAACAATAAACAACGTACGGTCTATAATCTGTCAAAACAAACACTGGACGAACCTACAATATAATTATTATCGAAAGGCCTGAATTTCGCATTAACACCGCGAAAAAATCCCGTATGAGGAAATTATCTGTAACGTTGATCCTTTACTCTCACACCTACACACTACTAATATTTTCATTTATAATTCTGTATTTCATATAAATCTACTCACATCTTTTGCAAATTTATATCATAAAATAATCTCGTATAATATTTAGTTACATCATTTTCAGTCAGGACTTGAGGCTCACAATATGGGCACAACAAAATTTTATTAGTTAACTAGCTGTTACCCGCGGTTTCGCCGCATGGTCACTGGGAAATGAACTATCCATTGCTTTTTGAATTGAAAGAAAACTGAGTTTATAGATTTGTCAGAGATGCAGCCATTAAAAGGAAACTGAGCAAAATTGATTCGTCAGCCTATTTAAATGTTTTGAAACGCAGCGTATAGGAAAGCATGAAAACAGCCTGTTTATTCCAAATGGAAATGGGATATTTTTAATTAAAAGAAACAGAACATAATTATCCGTCAGGTTGCAGACTTTTGAAAAAGAAACTGAGCTAAATTGATTCGTCAGAGATGCAGTTTTCTGAATTGAAGGAAACTGAGCCAAATAAAAGATCCGTCAGAGATGCAGCCTTTTGAGTTGAAAGGAAACTGAGTTTACTAGGTCCGTCAGAGGTGCAGCATTTGGAATTGAAAAGAAACTGAGCTAAATAGGACATTTTGAATTGAAACGGAAGATCTGTGTGAATTCTGATTAATTGATTGTGGAATTTTGGAAAAAAACTAACTGAATACTATTTTAAGACGCTACTGTACACAATGTTGTATGTTTTTCCATTCAGGAAAAGAATGTGGAAATTCTGGGCATTTGACACGCGAACATACTACATACAGCTGACCATGAGAGAACAGTTTTTTCTAGTTGACCCCGCTACCTGTAACGTTTGCCCTTGCGCTGTATTAATTGCAAAACTGGTTTAATAGGGAACTGCAACCTTTTGAATTGAAAAGGAAGATCTGTAGAATTATAGGATCCGTGGTACAATAACATTTTCACCCTTTCCTACGCCTGTCAAAATTGTAGCACGATTATGTTCCGTCCAAGATGTGTCACACGCAGCCTTGTCGATACATAACCGAGGAGCATCTAAATTTCGCATTAGCATGACTGGGACGCCTAATTTTAATTGAAGCTTACGTGAGGCACACCTGACAACTCTAGAGAATTTAAAAACTCTACAGGATATGAAGTGCTCTGTTCTGTGTCCATAACTGTGTCTACTGACAAATACTCTGTTATTTCTCCTGCTTTCGCTTAATATATCTGAATTTATTTTGTTAACGCTCTCATTTTTGGTACAAGAATCGCCCTTTCACATAACCATTTGTCTTCATGCATGTTGTTCGTTAAATCTGAATAAACGCTCATAATTAATTCGGAATGACTCTGTACTAAATTACAAAAATCTCTCGTCAATTTAACGCAGCCCTCAGCATCCGTTTCCAACCGCCCATCGCCAATTTTTAATAGTGTGTCAGCATAGTTTCCATCATTGATATCATTATACAAATACACTCTCATATTCGTAGTTAAACTGAATTTTGTCACCTTGTTCCATAAAATAGACGACTTGAGACATGCTTTAATTTCATCTGCAGGTGTGCCCTTTTGATGAGAGGTAAAGTTTGGCGAAAGTCACCAGCCAATAAAACCACCATTCCTCCCATTACATCATTGCTGCGCAAATCCTGGAGCGTTCGATTTAGTGCTTCTACAGGTTTTTATGCGACATTGTACTTTCGTCCCACACTAAAGTTTGCATTGTCGTAGCATTATACCTCGTGCACTATTTTTGCTAAAGTTGCAGATCGGCGATTCTTCCTGGGCTAGATTTAGATTTTAAAACAGAATGTGCAGTGCGGCCCCGCTTAGCAGCGTGGCGGCTATACCGGAGGAAGCTACAGCCACAGCAATGTTTTATCTTTCCTTACTTGCAATAATAAATTTAACAAAATGTCTTCCAGTTCCTCCAGGGCATCTAAAAGAAATGTGCACCATTTCCAGATTCAATTGTCCTAATACTTTGTCAAAACTCGTTTTGTTCGGGAAGCAAGCAGGTTACAAATTCGGCTACTTGCTGCTGCAAAGCTGGTATATCGTAGTTTGTTTCACGTATAATTTCATCACTTAGTTCATTTTCGGTTGTTCGCTGAGGGCTTATCATTCCAAAGTCGCTTAATTTTTGCCATTGCCATTACTTTATCTTCAATTTTTCCAAGTGCTTCATTATAAATGTGTTCATTGTATGTCATGTTCGCGTGTGTCTGCTGTAACCTTCATAAAATATCTTCCGCCATGTACTCTTTATATTTGTCCCACAATTTATGTGCATTAGATAGCCCGCAAGATGATGAGGAGTTGCATAAGATCCCTAATTTTGGCTGGTGACTGGCTGCTGCACAGCTTCCTCCATGGTTTCATCCAGTGATTATCGTTTTCTTAAAGATGCAGAGCTTCACATGCTTCTCTATAAGTTGCGCATTCCTGACCGTTGACAGTTTTAAGGTCTTTATATCCTGTAGGACCCCGAACATGGTGCAGCAGCAATCGTAAACAGAAACATTCAAAATTAGTTACATGGACGGTATACACACGACCAAGGGCATCTGATGACTTTACACCGGACAATTTACAACAGGCACGCCTTGAATACGGCGTTTCCACTCCTTCCTAGATGTGTTCCAAGTATAATAGCGGGGGACTTCAGAATATAACAACGTTTTTGCAAAGGGGTCAGTTTGACAAAGTTGAAAGAAGGCTGTTAGTGTAGTTTTTGGCGGTGATGCAATTCTTTCTTGAAATTTCTTTCGGTGAAATAAACACGCTCTCCATTTTATAAGTGCACGAAGTGTAGGACATCCCTCCACTAGATGGAGTAACGACCTGGTAAGACATGCAGGAATTCAATGGATGCAGGTGGCTCGAGACCGTGCTTTGTGGCGTTCTTTAGGGAGGCCTATGTTCAGCAGTGGACTTGTGAAGGGCTGTAATGATGATGATGATGATGAATTAAAAGTTCACGTATATTCACGTCATATCTTACTACACTACCACATATCGTCCCGTGGTTGTCGTAAAGACAACAGCGGGATATTAAACAGAAGATGCGTAGTAGCATCTTTTGGATAACAACACAAAATAATTAAAAAACTGTGCCAGGCGTGGCAACTATAGCAAATATATGGGGCAATCCATGGGGCCTCCCCATGGATATGTTTAATGTGGACTTTTGATAGGCTATGACGGTAACTGTAACAAATACATATAAATACGTAGATAGCTTCATGCCTGTAATCCCCGAAAGGATAGGCAGGTCAAAAGCAGCAAGCTACTCGGCTACAAGGGGTAGCCAAGATAAATGTTTAGATGGATTGTGAAAGAAGAGATAGGTGAATAGTCCACCGCCTGCACAATCACAAACTTAACATCCTGTAATAATGTGTGCCGGGAGAGAAATGAATGCTAAAACTGCTGAGTAAATACTGAATACATTTTCAATAATCAATCCTTAAATAGGTACAATTAAGTCACACAGTGTATGCTTATATGTTATTATGCTTATATCTATTCCTTAAATCTCATCTCCACAGCAACAAAGAAAATAAAATAAATGTACAAACAATTTATTTTATTTTAGCTATATAATTAGGTATACTCTATGGGCAGGTCAGGTGTGCAGATCCCCTGTCCCATATTAATGTCATGGTCACAATCTTGTACCTATATTCGTCACAGTCTTTTAATGCTAAACGTCTACATACGTTTACAAAAAAATATTTTCACAATATAGTTGTAGTTCATTTTAACTCAGTCACTTAGGTATTAAGTCATTTAGTCACTTAAATCATCATCATTAATACGAATTTTCTAGTCCAAACAGCAATAATTCTCTTCTTATTTTCATATTGTTTCACATTTCAATATTTCATTTTACTTCATATATTTACTTTGTTCTTAGTTAACCATTACTAATTTTCCATTTTACTTTTCTGCATTTTAGCATTTATTAAACACTTGTGTCACTTCTTTAGTCATTGTCTTGATCATGTATGTACATGGCTCGCTTACATACATGATCAAGACAATAACAATATTCATTCACTTCTTTACAATATAGCATTTCAGCTCATATAATTTATTCTTTAATTGCACCAATACTTTCATACACGGCTCAGCGTACATACATGATCAAGATAAAATATTCACACATAATTCTCGATAAATTTTCATTTACCTCATTAACAATACATTAAAACTTATTCCATATTTAATCGTGTCAGAACAACTTTAAAAATTATCGGTTATTAGGTTTTCCAAGCTCTCAGCTGATCAGGCCGATTGTATATGGATACGCTAACCTGTGATAATTTTTCTTTCCTTTACTCTCACACCTACACTACTAATATTTTTCATTTATAATTCCGTATTTCGCCATAAATCTACTCATCTTTTGCAAATTTATATCATAAAAATAATCTCGTATAATAGTTAGGTACATCATTGTCAGTCAGGACTTGAGGCTCACAATATGGGCACAACAATTTTAATAAGTTAATTGTATACATAATATAACTGAGTTTCTAAATCGTTTTCAACGAATTAATTCTTTTCATAATCTACACAAATAAGTTAGATATCCCAAAAATATGATAATAGTTAAGAGCTTATGATTTGAAAGATTAATCGATATTAAACCAAAAATAAATTATTTCATTTCATATTAAGATACAGAACAAAGAAGTGTAATCCCACTCCTAGCAGCGCAAGCGATTTGAGATACCTTTGTTTTAAATACCAAAGTACGTATATGTAAACGTTTGCGATTACATCGTATTATGATCACCTAATTAACATAACGCTTGTAATGTTATTACTACAAACATACATATGGATACAAGTAAAATTAAATATACAGAATTTTAGGTAGTTAAGTACATTACTACCTGGATCGATAAAATTGCTAGGAGTATATTTACTATATCGTTTACAGAAAATAATTGAATAATCACTATTACAGCTTTACACACTCAACTTTACACACAAAATATTAATTAATTTAAACATTCAAAAGGACAATCTTAATTTTTAAGTAGGTTGTTGTATAACTTCGTTCACTATCTATATAAAAGAAAAGAAAAATTAACACTAATTAATAATACCGAATTTTTTTAACCCTTTTCAAATTGAATACTTACATTTAAATAAACTTTACTATAGAAAAAAATCACAACGAAAAATATCATCTGTGTTATTTTACTACACCTAATTAACATAACTTGTACAATGTTATTACTACAAACATACATATATGGATACAAGTAAAATTAAATATACAGAATTTTAGGTAGTTAAGTACATTACTTCACCTGGATCGAAAAATTGCTAGAAGTATATTTACTCTATCGTTTACAGAAAATAATTGAATAATCACTATTACAGCTTTACACAACTCAACTTTTCACAACAAAATATTAATTAATTTAAACATTCAAAAGGACAATCTTAATTTTTAAGTAGGTTATTGTATAACTTTAACGTTCACTATCTATATAAAAGAAAAGAAAAATTAACACTAATTAATAATACAATTTTTTTAACACTTGAATACTTACATTTAATTCGGTTAAATGCTCGATGTTGCGTAGCTACTATTGTTTATCAAGCGCGCTACGTCACTCATGACTCATGTGAGCAAGCTGAATGATACCAGTTTTGAAGATTTCCCATAAAAGTAGGGAAAATGTTTTGATTTTGAGCTATCTATCATTTGTTTCAAATTTAAATTAATTTAATTATGATTGCTTTTTACATTTAGGACTTTGTAAATATAGATTATTAGTAGGTAAAATATATATTTGTAATGAAAAAAAAATACTTAATATACTAGTTCCGAATTATTTTGGAAAATTCAACTGAAGAACCGTTCTTAGTATTGGATTTTAATATTTAGATTGAAACAACCATTGTAATATACTATGTACACCAAACTTAGTGACCTTCTTTTGAATTTGTTTTTTAAGATTTTTCGTTTAGATGTTACATCGCGGTTGATATTATCAATTTTGTCTTATAGTAATATTTTGGGACTAAATATTTTCCACAACCAGTCTTATTAAATTAACTTAATGCAGAAGACCGCAAATAGTATCAGTTTTACTTCAAAATAATTAATACCTCCAAAAATTGTTTCATTACAGTGGATACTATTTTGCATAATTAAATAGTATAAGATTCAACTTTATCAAACGCTCACTTAGAGACAAATAGGCAACACTATAGTTGAATGGCGTCTTGAAATCTCGAAATCTATATTTTGTATCATGATAATAATTTTTTAAATTAGCTAACACTCACATGGGAAAATTTATGTTCATAAAACAAACCAACAACTCTGCAAACATAGCGTCAAATGGCGTTAAATTTTAGTATAAAATTACACTTCAATAATTTTATTTTTTATAACGTATAGTTATTTAATATTTACTTACCGATGATAGGTAATTTGTTTAGTTGTTTTAATTGTCCTTTGTAATTCCTGCACACTTTTATAGCGCAAATCGTCATTTTTATAAATACAGAACGCGTGTTTACCGTACAATGACAGTGTCGTCACTGAGCGGCCGAAACGAGCTTATGAGCCAACAGTTGGCTGTTTTTTGTGGCATTTAGAAGTTCGGACTATCTATCTGAACGTTATATAATCAAAGTAAAAATAATATAGAACAATCATAGATGTAGTATAGTATAGATTGGCAATGAAGTGATTAGGGCGAGATCAAAATCAAAATACACAAGTGTGCGTGTCATGTGTGTATGGGTGACAAATAGTGCTACACCATGCATTGCCTGCCTCAACTATAATTATTATCGATACCGATTGCAGTAGGTATATAGTATATTCGTGTCTTCTGATTTGACGCAGATGATATAATTGAATATTTTTACCCAACTACGGATAAGCCAAAGGATGGTTACAATTATAGAACGCTATGTATGTATGTATGTTCATCTGTTCCTCAGATCTTCTAAACTACTCATCGTATATTGACAAATTAGATATCTTTAAAACATTGTGCCTTTTCGCGGGTTTTAAGCTGCATGAAGTCACATAAAAACTAACATGGCGGCTTATTGGACATAATGAAACATTGAAATACGTACTATTGTTTGTATTTTTCTAATATTTCAAAAAACTCTATATAAGAAGAACAAATTAAAACTTAAATTATCATACAGTCCTGCTCCTTGTGGTATTGTGCCAAGAACGCTGGATGCGTTTCCTCGCTGAATGGCTATACTATTTAAATAAATATTGAAATATCGTGTCTGCGATCCAATAAAAGGTGTAATTCAGAATATTCTCGACATTCCGAAAATACATGTTATAAAAAATGTTAAATTTATTAAGATTTATAAGTTAAAATATTTTTATAAAACTGAAGTATCCAACGCATTTACAGTCAACCTGACGATGGTATGTGGCTACTGCAGCCCATGGAAACTTGCAGCTAACTTCAAACTAAGAAGGTCGTTGTTACCTATACGGACAGAGGTGGAATGCCTTACAGCCTGTATTTATACTGGTACTATACCTGGTAGGGTAATACCTATCCAAACGACCTGCCAGGCAGAAATGGGGTCTTACCACTTAGTTCATACATAAACTTTAAAAATTGTTAATATAAATAATAATTCACTGAAAGAAACGCTGTTCTTAAAAAATGATATGCATGTTATGATGTGTACATAAATAAAAAGTCAGTAAGTAAAACCAAATTGCGATAGAAATGTACTAAAAGGTATTAAACAAGACTACGATGTCAATGTTTAGAATATTGCGAAACATATTCAGATACCTATTGCTATTCAGGTACATATCTATAATAAATAAATTATAATATTCTTATAATAAAATAAGCTTCAATAATATGTAATTCTATTAATTAGTGTTTATGGTTGGATGTGTTATAGTTTTTCCCTTAATGCACCTCTATGTTACTGTTACAGCCTATTAAGTCCACTGTTGAACATGGCTTCCTAGATTGCCCATAGTTGCTACAGCTTGCAAGGTTGGCAACCGCGATTTTTGTATTTTTGAAGTTATACTTCTTTTGGGGCGTTTGGGAAAAATGATGAGCGTGAATTTTTTACGATGCGCGCGAATACCGACAGCTGAAAACGACACCATGAAGTTGTTACGATGCGCGCGCACACTGACACCTCAAAGCGACAACTTCAGTGGGTAACTTTCTCTCAAGTTTTCGTGGGAACCGATAACTATATTTAAGGCAGTTATTTTTAGTTATTTTTGTTTTGTTACGCTAAAGAATTATAACTTCCTACGTGCGTACATAATTACATACACACGTTTTTTTTGTCGTTATAAGGAAGTCGCTGCTGCCCATCCCCTGATTTGTTTCCTCTGTCGCCTCTTGACACCACGGGATGATATGGGGTAGTGGATATATTCTTACACCGCCACTACAGTGGGCACCTCTATAGAAAACATTTTTCTTCAAAGTACTTGCTGCATATAGTCGACTATTTTCTTTTGGGACCAATTCTTCTCTATTTATAATTTTCAACCATTTTTGTCGAATATCAATATTTTGTGAAAATCTCTCACAGCATCCACTTACTGTGTATACAGTACAACATGACCGCGAATAATTAAATACATAAATGATTAATTTTATTCATTGCACAATAATATTACTTATTATGTTTAGATTTTAATATATGTTATATTTAAGATTATAAATTAAATAATAATATAGGTAAAGGTAATATACCTACTTATTGCGAATCGATGCGAATGTCGTAGGTCTTTGCTCTACACTGTTTGCAATTGATAACATTACAAGTTTTATCCCAGAACTAAAGACTGCAAAAACAGCTTACCCCAGTCTTAACCTTGGTAAGTCCTTATTAGAAGATTTCTCATTGTCATGCTTATGCAATTGTTTTAGCAGTGCAGACTAAAGAAACTGACTTTCATGATTGTAATATTAGCAAAGATGGTCAAGCAAACTAGTTTTACTTATTATATGTCAGTGTATAGCTTGACTACAACCCCACGCAGTTATGAAGCCCTAAATATTAAAGCACACTGTCTTAGCATAACAAAAACTTATTCACTTTCACTACCTTGAAGACAAATCATTATTTTTTTTTTCAAAAATAAAATACAATACCAGTAGTAATACAAATAAAAGAGTTAATAGGACACTGGATAGTAGGTACTAAGCTTATTGCATGATAATTTATATTATATATTATATTCTTTTATATTTTATCTTCCCCATCAGCCCACATATCTGTAACCTATTTTTGGTCTGTGTATATACTTCTGGCGCAAACAAGATGGTTTCAATATAAATATAATCTATCAGGAAAGAGATTCTCTAGCACACTACATTAGTCTGAATTCTGAACTAAGTTTGTCTTCAATTTTATTTAAAAAATAAACCAGCATTACATTTGATACAACCTTGATAAATAACAAATGTGATAGGGACCAGTATTATCAATTCTAAGGGATGGGTTCTACCGTCATCAACTCTGCCCCAGTGTGGCGCGGGGGCAAATCTTTCATAATATTATGCATGTTAGTTGGTATATCTTTAGAATATTTTTCTTTAATATAAATTATTACGTAATACTTATTTAAATTAAACAATAATATACAATTATTTATAAAAATTATAATAAAAACATCATAGTAGGGATCACCTCATTTCCAGAGATTTTTTATAGAATAAGGATAGTTGATATTCATAGAGAATATCATAAGAGTATGTGTTTATTTAGCATCACTAAAGTAAATAGTATAAACAAGTCGCTAATCTGTATCCTTTTTATAGAACTAGGGTGACAAGAGAGGCACAGCCTACCTGATGGTGAAAGTACTGTGGCCCATAGACATCTACATCTATCCTCGATTAAATATTCTGTGAGGCGTGACCATTCCCAGTCGAGCCGATCATAAATTCATTAATGAAAATACATTAATTTTATGATAAATTCCTTAATATTATAATAACACTTGAGTGCCTCGTTGGTCTAATGTCGTAAATACGATTGCTGATCATAAGACCCCGGTTCGAATCTCAGGTCGGGCCAAAATCGGTTATTGGATATTTCTACCAAGAAATTCTCAGCAGCAGCGGAGTTAGGATTGGCTGTTTCACCTCCTTGCCTTGGAAAGCACGTAAAGCCGTTAGTGCTGTGTTCTCTCTCTCGGTCGTGACGAAATACCGTCCCATTGGACTACCTGTGCTGGTGCATACACTTGGGCACTATAAAATTTAATCTGAAGGACATTATTATTATTATTTATGGGGTATCTATATAGTTTTCTCATCTGTTTGGGACTGTATAAATAAATAATTGTAAATGAAAATTATAAACATACATAAATATCAATAAAATAAAATAAATAAAAACATAAAAATACATTATTATTATTATAATATATGGTATACAGCAGTGAAAAAAACAAGCCCGATAAAAAGTTTTATGTGTTAGTCATACAGGGTATTTTGAAACGCTCCCGAAAACGAAGACAGACGACAGTAGTAACTATATCTTAGATGATGGGTGAAATATAAAATCGATCCTGATGAAAAAAAAATCATCTTTTCACAACGTTTTATTAGCTTCATTCACGCTCCATCGTGTTGATATAGTTAAATAAAACATTAATTTCATTAAAAAGAATCATGAAAATACTTAAATATTAAACCAGCAGTGGAATTTAAAATAAATAAATCATAAAATCAGCTGACTAGGGTCAATATCCGCGTCGAAGCCAAACTCTTTTATCTAGCTCCGTACAGGTCCCGTCACGACGCTGAGCGACAGTGGAGGGTGTGTCTGCATGGGTACAGTCGCGTTCTAAAGTACTACATGGTACTAGGCTATTGTTTTATAATATTATAATAGTAATTAATGGTTTTATTGTAGAATCATAATAGTTACTTTACTAGCTTCTTAGAACTTTGGAAGAGTTGAAATTAAAATGGATAATGTATGCTTGAGCATTATTTTTATTTCAATCGTAAATAAAGTAGTTGTAACAAGAAAACTTAAGCTAAGGTGACACGCCGTCCATTATACCGTTAGAACATGGAACATGGAAGCCGGATGTCGATGGTGTGTTGGTGTTACTGGATGCTACTTCATCAGAATCATCATCATCAATGCGAATGATAAATGTTTCCGTCATCAGGTTGACCACATGGTAATTTTTTCGGTATTCTTCCTCAATACATTTAACTTTACTGCACAATTTTCCCCATTCACCTTCTATTTACCTTTTCGTTCACTAGTTCAGTCATAAAACAATAGATATAAATAATTTTTTTTCCTTCCTTTTTAAAAACATCGTCGCGCGTCGTGCATAGAAAGCTGTGTGCGACTGTATATTGGGAAACATCGCTTTTCAAAGCGCGGCAAGAATGAGGAACCAATAGCGTGCGCGCACAATACTGGCGAGCATTCCCTCGTCGCGCCCCTTTGTACCACGCGCTGCCGCCACCCGTGGACTGTGTGTCACCTCGCGTCAGCGCCAACATATGGGGAATTCCCCAAATTTACCTACTAAGATTTGTTTGCAAGCGACATAGAATTAGAGGCGGCAATTACAATAAAACTTACAAGTAATTTGTAATAGTTTTGACGTACCTGTTTTCAAATCAAAGTATTGGAAGGATTAAAAACGGAAAGTCAATAAAAGTAAAGTAAAATATTATTTTAGATTAATTAACTGTCGATCATAATTGCAATTGATTTTAACTATTAAATTATTCAATACCATTTTATTTCTATTTTCTTGTACAAAATCAAAGATAACCAAACCCAAGTAAGTACGTTTATTAATTTCAATATCATTTTGTAGTAACGAACTGCTTGTTCCGTCAGGGTACAATTGATTGTCTAATTGTATTAAAAAATTACAACTATAACTTCTAAATTCCATATGAAAGACTAGTCGTAGGGATCATATGGAAACTAAACTTATAAAATAAAAGTTGGCAATGTCATAACATTTGACGGTCTGTGGAATGTTCAAAGTGTTTACCGCAAGGACGTTAGTTAGGACGCAGTGAGCTTCAGTTTTGGCGGGATTCACTATTAATTTTAGTTTTGAGACAGTTCCGCGCTGACTTTGGACACGCATGCGCGAGCGACAGTTCATTGGTTTTGTTTATTAAATTCTTATTGTTATTACTTGGTATTACGTACTTGTTATTACGTGTTATTCTTGTTGTTACGTTTTGTGTTTCTTTTTGTTTTTAATGCCTAACGCGTACGTTTATAGTGCTCGTGAATGCAACAACATATTAATGTGCCTTGGAGAATCTCATAAGGCCACGGAGGATCGGTAAGCCGTTTCATACCTAATTTTTAAATTACTAGTACTGAACTGATCTGAAAAGGTACATAACTGAATACATCAGAATAATAAACATACCTACATTATGGATAAAAAGAATGACTCTAACCTTTTAACATTTTATTTAAGTATTTTTTTTCATTAGCGGGGAATCGAACCAGTTATTTGGTTTATTTAACCTGTGAATTCGAATTAAAGTGGCTACGTGGAGACAAGCACAGTGGCAAATTAGTAGGTTAAGTAGATAAGTTAGGTATTTAGACAAGTGTTGTAAATTATTAGGTATTGTGGTACCATCGCTAGTTACGGGCCGCGCAGATTCGGCGTTCGCGCGTACATTGACTTAGTCAGCTGATTGTAATTCAGTAATTCCACTGCTTTTTTATGTTTAAGTATTTTCATGTTTTATTTTAATGAAATTAACGTTTTATTTAACACGATGATTTATACTAACACGATGGAGCGTGAATAAAGCTAATAAAACGTTGTGAAAAGATGATTTTTCATCAGGATCGATTTTATATTTCACCCATCATCTAAGATATAGTTAGTACTGTCGTCTGTCTTCGTTTTCGGGAGCGTTTCAAAAATACCCTGTATACATATTACACAGTTCACCCATATTACTATCGGGTGAACTGTGTGCTCGTTTGTCACCCTAATTCTATAAAAAAATAATTTTTCATACGTTTAGAAGAATATTTAACTACGGTAACCTAATAATTAAAAAAAAATTACTAAGTTGAATAAGGCTGCATGCAAGTGTATACCTTTGCTTGTTAAGAACATTTCGATAAGATATTATCGATAATGTCAATCTCTACAAAAATGAGGTTAAAATTAGCAGAATTTCACGTATTTGTAATTATTTTAAATTCAATTGCTTTGCACTGAGATGATTAATAATATAAAATGTGATAATATTTCCTATCCATTGAAGTACAAATTGTTTTTACCTGCTCTAAAAGACAGCATTTAGACAGCTAAACATTTCAATCGCACCTATGAGTAAAATTTATAATAGTGTGGTGTTTCTTTCTGAGGTGAGTTATATTTATTTTTCACACCTAGTCATAATTAACTACGTCTATTAAACATTAATTTTACTTTTAAAACTGCGATTTTGCAAATACAAGCGGGATTTGTTTTGTTCACGAATGACAACAGGCTGATACAGGCTGATAGCGTGTACGTGAATGGTCTAGTCTATCTTTCTCGCTCTAACATACGCGTAAATTATGCTCTTGTTCTTTTGCATTGGCAATCTATTCTAACGTTAGTTAGTTACTAAATCTATGAGAACAATAAACAATAACTGAATAAAATTTTACATAAAATCGTCTTGTGCCTTAATACATGTATGTGCTTAAAACGTAACTTAATTTTTAATATTGCATTATGATTTTTTAGATAAGTACAGTAATAAATATATTAAAATATTAATTAAATCGTGAAGTATCTGATTAATAAATTCAACTTTATCATATTATCGGTCGGTCTGTTTCGGTATTCCGAAACAGACCCACTCATCGACCACGTCCAAATGGCTACATATTCTTTCCTACAGCAGATCCCATCCACAGAGTTCGTGATCCTCGGCGATTTTAACGCCCACTACACCGAATGGCTCGGTTCTCGTTTAACTGATCTTGCTGGGATATCTGTTCATGATTTTGCCTTGGCATATGGTCCGACACAACTGGTTACTTTGCCTACGCGGATTCCAGATGTGTAGGAATATGCACCTTCCATGTTGGACCTTCTGCTGACCTCTCATCCGGATAGACATCAGGTCTCCGTTGACGCCCCTCTTGGCTCCTCGGACCATTGTCTAGCCCGCAGTATGGTGCCACTCACGCTGGAATCGCGGTTGCATTCTGCAAGCTGCCGCCGTGTTTGGCACTATAGATCGACCGATTGGGATAGGAAGAGGTCTTTCTTTGCATCCTACCCTTGGGGGCGGGTTTGCTTCTCGCCGCACGATCCCAACGTTGTTGCTAATTAATTTTAATTGTCGCTGATGTGGTACTTCAGGGTATGGAACTTTTATTCCTTCCTCTGTGGAGGCAGATCTCAGTCATGGTTTGGTCGCTCCTGTAAAACAGCATCATGCTATAAGCAGTGCTACCGAGCCTGGGCTGACGAATCAACCTCCCGGATGTCAACACCAGCGCCTTAACAAGAAAGATGATTCCGCCTACAGGTCCTTCAAAAGAATCATTGCCAAGGCAAAGTCAGAGCACATAGGCAGAGTTGGCGAGAAACTAGTTCGCCTTCCTTCTGGAACCCGTGCATTTTGGTCTCTCACCAAGGTTATCCGAGGGAACTTCTGTCACCCACCTCTTCCATCTCTGCACAGAGCGGACGACTCACTGACCCATGCCGTAAAGGAGAAAGCCGATCTGTTAGGCTCTTTTTTGCGTCCAACTCGACTCTCGATGACGGGGGAAGCACACCGCCGCCGATCATCCCGCGGTGTTAGTGCTCCATGCCAGATGTGCGGTTCACACGCTCGGTTCGCAACACTCCTTCCTGGACATCCACAAGTCAGTGGGCCTGAACCCCACCAATTATGCTGAGGACGTGCTTCAGAGTTGGAACCTGTTCTAATGCGTCTTTTCAGTACTCCCACTCCTAGGCGTAGTCCCAAAATCATGGAAGACGGCTTTCTTCCACCCGATCCCTTAAAATGGCGACCACTCAAACCCGTCTAACTACAGTCCTATCGCCATCACCTCCTTGTTCTCCAAAATAATGGAATCATTATAAACTGCCAGCTCATGCATGGAACCATGAGGATCACCAGATGATTAGTGACCGCCACAGGTTTCCGTCAGGGTCGTTCAGCTGGTGAACTTCTGATCTACCTGATTCATAGATAAGCAGGGCAGTAGAGTCAAGGGCGAGGCATTGGCGTTAGTTTGTACATTGCGAGCCTTCGATTGGGTTTGGCACAAAGCACTTCTTTCGAAGCTCCCATAGGAAGGAGCTTCCAGAAAAGTGCTGTTCAAACAATCGAAGAATCGAATGCTTTGTGCCAATTCTATTGCCGAGAAATTGTGCAATTGGATCACCCGATTTCTTGCAGATCGGACATCAATGTCGTAGTAGATGATGCATGCTCCAATACAAACCTACTAATGCTGGTATTCCACAAGACTGCGTGTTATCACCAACGCTGTTTCTTCTGCATATTAATTATATGTTGCAAACCGGTAACATTCATAGCTATGCGGATGACAGCACTGGTGATGCTCTATACACCGGCCGTGCCAACAATTCTCAGGAAAACTTCGCCGAGTATTGGAAGAAACTTGTGTCTGAAGTCGAGTCTTTGCTGAACAAAGTCTCAGATTGGGGGCGACTAAATCTAGTCCAGTTTAATCCTCAGAAAACACAAGTTTGTGTGTTTACCATAAAGAACCCTTTGACGTATCTCCTCAATTTCAAAGCATTCCCTTGTTGCTTCAGCCAGTATCGGAATCCTCGGCGTCAACATATCGAGTGACGTGCAGTTTCGTGGTCACATGGAAGAAGGCCAAATTGGTCTCTAAAAAGCTAGGCTTGCTCAGCAGAGCGGGACAGTATTTCATGCCGGCACACCGCCTGCAGCTTTACAAGGCGCAGGTTCGGCCTAACATAGAATACTGTTCCCATCTCTGGGCTGGGGCTCCCAGTACCAGCTCCTTACTTGACTGTATCCAGCGCAGAGCGGCTGGAGTCGTGAACGACCGAGTCCTTTCCGATCGGCGGGGTGTGCTCTGAGGATTGTTTGCATTAATCCCAACCGCCAAATTCACGAACGCACATCGCGGCAAAATTCCCGATACCATCCACACCATCTGGTTGCTTGACGGTCCCTACCACTGTACGTTTCACTAGGATTTTTCTTCCGCGTACGACTTCTCTGTGGAATAGTTTACCACCGGCGATTTTTCCGGACCGATACGACTTAGGGACCTTCAAGAAAAGAGCTTATTCTTTTCTAAAAGGCCAGCAACGCACATGCAATTCCCTGGTGTTGCAGTTGTTCATGGCGGCGGAAGTCACTTACCATCAGGTGAACCATATGCTCGTTTGCCCCCTCTCCTATAAAAAAAACGAAACAAAGTAGCTTTGAGATGCTAGTTTACGCTGGTATTCTGTAGGGCGTATTCCTTTCCCGGCAAACCGACCCATTTGTGCTACAACCATAATATAGCTCCAGCGTACCTTTTACTGGATATGAGGCATTCGATTTTAGTCCTCAGTGTGACAACGCATCTGCATTTGATTCATAATCGAGGATAAATGTAGATGTCTATGGGCAACATCCACTTACCATCAGGTGGACTGTGTGCTCGTTTGTTACTATATTCTATATAAAAACTTTCTTTAAATTCAATATACGTAAATGGAAACGTTTTCGATTACGTCGTGTAATCGTCACTAGTTTCAACATAACTTTTACAATATTATATGGTGTGAACACCAAAAAATTTACCCCTCAAATGATGATGAGCTTTAAGTCTTTGACTCAGAGATCCAGTAAGTTACATTTTTATAATACAACTAGCTGTTCCCCGCGACTTCGCTCGCGTGTAATTCAGGGTTTTAATTTTGTTGCGCGGAATACTAATTATTTTTCTAAAATATAAGTAGCCTTAGTTACTCCTTATAACATGAGCTCTCTACCAGTGAAAGTCCCGTAAATATCGGTCTAGCCTTTTTGGAGATTAGCCGGAACAAACAGATAGACAGACAGACAGATGAAAATTTTAAAAATTGTGTTTTTGTTGTATAGTACCGTATATTTCATACATGCTATGCATAGTAAAAGCTGTTATTTTGATATTACAAACAGACACTTCAATTTTATTTCTTTGTATAGATTTCATCATGATCATCTTTACAGCCCTTCACAATTCCACTAATGAACATAGCCTCCCTGAGACGCTATATAGCACGGTCCTGAGCCACCTGCATCCATCGATACGATGGGGAAGAAGGTTCTCGAGTGGCTACCTCGTACCGGTAAGCGAAGAGTGCAGAAAGTCGATGGATAATTTAATTTACTTAAATCAAAATACGTATTAGCTTTTATAAAATTTTAGATTGCTAGAAATCTTCATCAACGATTCATTTTATCTTTTATTTTCGTAAATTCTTGATGGAATTTATCTTCATGTTTCATTATATTTCACTTTAATTTTTTACCATATTTAGTGTACATCAACATAACTTTGCTTCTACAATTTTTACAAATCCTGACGAATCCGTGGCGCAGTGGCTTAATAATTAATTACGGCGCTGAGGGCCGTGAGTTCGAATCCAGCACGGAACAAGTATTTGTATGGGCTACAAGTAAATGTTCGAGTCTGAATGAACTTGTGCCATTTATCTATGTAAGCTACCATCACGATACAGAAGGAAATACTAGTGTGGATTACGTCTTATATATAAGTAAATAGATATATAACTCTTTATTGCATTTAAACTATGAATGTCTCGATACGCCTTTTTCCGATACGATACCGATGCTCTTATAAAATATCGGCGATACCGATACCGATACCGATACGCTTATTGAATTCAAAATGTAGGTAAAGTAAATAAAACACAAGTCAGGTTATTTTTAATTAATATAAAAGGACAAATAACAGGACAAACTAAATAAAACCGTTTAAAACTATAGACAGGTTAAGATTAGGTAATAGTATTATTAATTAAAATTAACATTGATGATTTTTGTTTAAAAACAAAGTATTCTTAAGTTTTGCGGGCGAAAGGCGATTTCGCAAATTTGCGATGGAAAATAGTCTCAGATGCGACAGAACTCAATTGTAAACTAAAGTACTTCTGCCATTTTTTCAAGTTTGGGTATAAGACGTCATTGCGCCAGAAAACTCGATATATTAGGAGACCTTAAGTATCTCTCGACTTCTTCTGAGAAGATTACATCTCAGAGTAGACAGGGCTCATCTTCCTCGGACTCTCTAATAATATTTTCAAAACGCTCAAAGCCCGCCACTCGTAGGCATCTCAGAACTTAGTTACAGTACTAGATGTAAATGTGACGTGTCTGAAATAGTTTTTTTTTTAGGATAGGGTGACAAACGAGCACACAGTCCACCTGATGGTAAGTGGTTGCTGTGGCCCATAGACATCTACATCTATCTTCAATAAAGAAAATGCAGATGCGTTGTCACCCGTGAGGACTAAGATGGAATGCCTCTTTCCAGTAAAGGGTCTCCGGTTCTCTACACTCACCATACGAAACACAGCAGTGTTAAGCTGCTATTTTACGCTGGTATTCTGTGAGGCGTGGTCCTTCCCGGTCAAGCCGACCCATTCGTACTACAACTATACTACTAATATAGCTGCAGCATGGCTCTACCACGTTTCGGAATGCAGTGCTACATTAAGATCAATAAACTGAACAAGACGATTTTTTTGCCATAGTAATAGTACACTGTAGTCGAAATATTCGTGCTTTGTAACGAGGATCAAGCATTGTGGTGTGGCTAAACAAGACACTGAACAAAGCGCGGGGTTTCCCAGCATAGTTAGTTCGTACCGTTTGCAACGAAATAGACGAGAGAACACGCGTGTTTACATTTTAAAGCGCGAAATTTGAAAAGTATCGTTGAATCGGCATAAAAAATATCGCCGATGCCGATATATCTCTTTTTTATTCAATATTGATTATTATATAATACCATTGAAAGTCATTTTATTTACCACTGGTTCGGAAAATATCTCTGTCCTGGGAAAAACCAGCAGAATCAAGCGGGACTTTTTAAACATATTTCACTTAACAATAATTTTGTTTATACAATTTTTAAATGAATTTTCATAGAACCAGCATGGTGGCGATCACCCTATTCCAAGGGGTTATTTTCATTCATGTATTCCTTGATGTTATAATCCTTTTTGACAGTTTTCTTTTATTAAACTTTTAAACTTGTTTACTGACAAACTTTGAACATGTTCTGGGATTTTGTTGTAAAAGCGTATAATACATTGCCCATAAATGAATTGCTGATTCTGTGAGTCTAGTGGCATTACAAGCTTATATTTGTTCCTAGTGTTTATAGTATGAGCATCCTTATTCTTATTAAACTATTTATGTTTTTATGTACATACATTACATTTCATAAATGTATTGCGATAAAAGTTAAAATGTTTATTTCTTAAAATTTTCTCTGAGGAACTCTTTAAAAGTTAGGTTATAAATCGCTCGTGCGGCTCTCTTTGCAAAATAAATATGGCTTCAATATCAGTCACATTACCCCATAGCAAAATACCATAAGACATTACGCTATGAAAGTAACTAAAATACTAATCTAGCTGTCTCAACATCTATGAGACTTCTAATCTTTCTTACGGCATATGCTGCAGAACTAAGTCCTTGCTAATTTACATATATGGGGCCCCATTGAAGTTTCCGTCAATAGTAATATAAGAAAAACAGTGGTATCCACAAGACTCAACTCCTCCCCATTTAAGAGCACATTAGTATTCGAATGTTTTACATTAGCCATTGTAAATTTAATACATTTTGTCTTGCCGTTTATCGGCAACTTCGAGTATCGCCGATATATCGGCATCGGTATCGGTATCGGATGCATCCTTAATTTAAAACTAAAGTTTTACAATAACGAAACACTTTTGAACTACAAACGGTATTAAGTCTCACTTTTTGTAATAAATTTGTGGCCTTTATGAAATATTTTTCATATCCGGTGCAAGTGAGGTCGATCCGTGTAAATAATAATTCCAATTACTAATTTTTTCTTCGTTATTTTACTTTTTTTACCTTGTATATTTCTAGGCACCTAACACTTGCATTATTGCAGCGCATTGCCCAGCAGGGTTGCTATGTAATGTAATGGAAGGGTGCTGATGAGAGATGTGTTGTTGTTTCTTCTAGGTCTATTCCTTAATAACTACAATATTTGACATTAATATATTTATCGTGTCACAAACAATTTATGCCACTTCATTTTTGGTGTGTTGAGTGCCTTATTCAAATCCTGGTCGGGTCAAAATTTGTTAAATCGATCAATTGCTACTTTGACATAAAAAGCGGTTGTAGTGGCATAAGGTGTAGATTTATCAAGTCCGCATGGAGGCGTAAAGACGATAACTTTTGAAAATAACAATTGTTTATCTCAATCTATTTTTAAACTCTTCATCCATCATGTGAGGAAGCTATGGAATGTAAATGGCAGTTTAATTTTGTTTTTGTTTAGTTATAATTAATTTTTTCGGCTGCGAAATAGCGAAATTTTCGGTGTTTTGAGCAGCCTTCTATTAATTTATTTACTACATACACTTTTGCCTTACTCTGGGCCACAGAGTACTTTTACTCGGGCCACAGAACACAATTACTCTCTCTCTACCAAGAAAGAACGCCAACTTCATACTAAAAAAGGAAACACGTGTTTATGAATGTACACGAAAAAGCGCCTCGTTGGGCCCATATAAAACTTTTAGCAGGAATTTCAAACCTTTGTATTGTGTAACTTTGAACTTTTATTTAAGGCATATTCGAGAGTAATTTTGGCTCAAGCCTCCAAACCTATGGGGTAAATTCCCATACATTTGAGAGGTTGCACCAAAATTACTCGAATTTACTTTAGAGGAGTATGTGGGATAAAATAAAACTAAAATAAGTATTATAGTTATGTAATTATTTTGGAAGATATTGTTTTATACACTATATATTATTATTTATGTTTTTTATTGCTTTTGCAGATAATATTTCCACATATTGATTTATAACATATGTTATCGTGATAGCTATTCTTCACAGAACATTAACGTAAATTTAAGTCAACAAAATTCTCATGTCGAAACTTAACTCAGCCCAAATACATGATCTGAAACAGATAAAATTCAGTTAATATAGTAATAATCCCTACAAATAACGATGAATAAATTCAAAATGCTTAAAGACTTACCACAATATTATCAAAAGTTTTCTTCTTTTATTGTAGAAACCTGCAGAAAGTGATCGGATGATTTTGTGCTTTTGTTTGCATATTTTTTAAATAATAAATTAATTTATAGTCAATATCTCATACAGAGTCAGTATCTCACACAAAATCTTCACACACAATCGCGAAGAATTGCCTACAAACGAAAATGAAGTATTCTGAACCGACAATAACTGAATTAAAGCAAAACGCAATAACAAATATTAAAATCTAAATCATTAAATAAATTTGAACCAATTTCAGAAAATATTTTCAGTATGAAAGACGTTGACAAACAAATGTCATTTTTTTCTTCTTTTAGTTCATGGCTGGCTTGATAGAATTCTGCTAATATTTAATAATTTAATTTTAATCAATTAGTAGGTCAATTAATTGTGGAAACCTCAAAGTAATATGTATATAATTACTGTAAGGTGCAAACAAAAGAAAAAATATAGCATAGAATTAAAAAAATTCAGTTTCTTCCGATATAATAGTTATGTATATTTGTATCTAATTTTTAAAATGGCAATCTGAAACAACGCGAAAGAATGAAAAGGCGATATCTTTTTCTCCTTTAATTTTACGCCCACCCAAACATAGATAAAATTATGATTGTGTGCAAGTTTCTCGGCTTCATACAGGTTGAATCACCCTGCTCCGGGCTCAGCTGCGCCGTCGTGAGTGGTCATTTGATTTACAGCGGTTCATACTGAAAAAATATCGATCGCTGTAGAAATACAAAATATTCCAAAACCAAATTTGATACATACTTGACCAAGATAAGATATTATTATAATTTTATAATCACAGCTTTTATTACAATAGTTTGTTTCGCTAAAGTACGCAGGATTTATATATTAATATACTTATACGTCTTGGACTTTATGGAGACCTTGAAGGTGTACTTCGGTGACTGCTACTGGAACTCTTTGACAAATGAAGAACTACAATTTACATTTTTATTTTTCACTATCATATGAGCATTATGAGTCGTTGCTTGATTTTCCATAAAAGTTACACTATATACTACGTCCCACTGCTGGGCTGGGACTCCCTCTCATTTGAGAGGGTTTAGGGCAAGGGTATGCCGCTAATGCGTGTTGGAATTTCACATGTCTTCGAATTATTTTTTCTTATTTCTCAGACATTTCCTCACGATGTTTTCCTTCACCGCCGAGCACGTGGTAAATCAGCACTAAAATTGCAATTAACAATTCATTGGTGCCAGTGAGGATCGAACCTGAATTGTTCATGACTGTGAAATTTACAGCGAGCGCTAACCATCTGAACTACGGCTCTATGCCTCTATATTTTCCATACTTTTTTAATTGAAGTTTGACATAAAATTATCTGGAAATTGGAAGTATAGTAATAAGGTTATTAGTGAAAACTTGTATGTATTTAAC